>OX451738.1:1337486981-1337784481 GCA_948472305.1 Vicia faba | reverse complement strand
CAATCTTCTTAAACTAGAAGAGTTTGATTGGCATGCTTGCCATTCACAATCTGAAGGTGGAAGAGGATTGGATATTTATAAGTGCCCAGAAATTTGCACTCACATATGCACGAAGTAACATTGTTGGTTGATTGTACTGCTTGAACGAGCTTAAAGATGCCATTCAGAGAGGTGATAGAGTGTTGTCAGAGATGGGCTTATAGATGCCATCCGAAGTAAATATTGATAGGAGTATTAGAATGAGTCTACGCCCGATTGTATCTAAAAAGTATAGTAGAATGAGTTTGTGTCTGACTGTATCTAACAGACATGTAGGGGAGTGTCAGAATGAATCTGATGTCTCGATTGTAGCGGAA
This sequence comes from Vicia faba, assembly GCA_948472305.1. Classification (NCBI taxonomy): domain Eukaryota; kingdom Viridiplantae; phylum Streptophyta; class Magnoliopsida; order Fabales; family Fabaceae; genus Vicia; species Vicia faba. Next base: position 1,337,784,125 of record OX451738.1, on the reverse strand, counting down.
AGATGTTCTAGAATGAGTCTATGTCTTGACTGTATCTATAAGAGGATCAGAATGAGTTTTTACCCGATTGTATCTAAAGGTGGATCAAAATGAGTCCTTGCCCGGCTGTATCTGAAAAATATATTAGAATGAGTCTTAGCCCGACTGTATCTAGAAATGGGTCAGAATGAGTCTTTGTCTAACTGTATCTGAAAAATGTATTGGAATGAGTCTACGCCCGACTGTATCCAAAATATTATCAGACTGAATCTACGCCTAATTGTATCTGAAGGAAATGCTTTTCAGAATAAATCTCTGAAGTAAATGCTCGTCAGAATTAGCCTATGAGGGAAATCATTTGGTTATGTAGATAGTCGCTCCGTCCTGTTTCGGGAATTGATCTACAACCCATTTATAAACTGCAAATAATATCCGTTTGTTTACAAACTTAACCTGAAAACAAAGTTAGCTTCATGCAATGTGATGATGCATGAAATGTATTTTGTAGTGATGCTATCAAAACAAATGAGAATATTATATGTGTTTTGTATTTATATGCCATGATGTTTTGTAAATTATGTATAAATGCAATATGTCATTGGAGCATATCGGTAGCTTCTTGTAACAATGTCTAGCTAGGGAAAATAAATCCTCGACTGTTGCTGGTGATGAAGAAAGTAATTATTCAAATTTTTTTAGAATGACTTTACTGGGGATTCCCGCTTTCTATTTGAGGACACTTAGCTGGGGATGTTCGACTTTTGCTTGAGGATAGAAGAATTCAAGCCTTTTGGTTCCTAAAGCTTCTAAACATCAAACACAACTCATCCTTGTCCCTGTCACCTGGCATAAGCTCGAGGCTAATCCAAGAATGATCTGTCGAAAAGCAGGAAGATGAGGTTCATAAGAGTCATAGCAGAGTCGGGACTTGGTGGATAACCACATTCACATTGCCATTTATAAACACTTGTTTGTTTTAATTTTGTAATTTCTTGCTTCCCAATGTAAATGCCTTTTTCACAGGCAGATTTCTCAAAATCAATAGAATATCTTCTTTTAAGTATACGTATGCTTTTCTTTTCTCCTTTTTTATTTTGTTTGCAAAAATGTCCAATATTTTTGATGAGCATGTGCATATAAACTTCGTGGGCCTTACACGGATATGGTAATCTAAGTCATGGTTGATTGATTGCTTGAAATACGGTTAACGAATAACACTACTACTGCGCGAGGGGCATGTTTAGTTCTCTGTTTGATGAATCTCTTCTTCACTCTAATGGCGTTTGCCTTGCCATTTTGTTTCACAGCTCCGGGCTGTTGGTAAAAATCATGGGTCAGGGTAATATCAAGGTTACGGCAAGTCAGTGGGACCGGTGAACCTGGTTGGAGATACTTCTTCCCCATAATGGTTTTTATTACGTTTCTTTGTCGTACTCTCATGGGTCATCTTGATTGATTGTTTTAAGCATTGTCTGCATATAAGATTTTGTTTATAGCTGAATGTCAGTCTTGATGCGTTGAATGTTTTTGTAAAAAATTTTTTTTTTTCATACAAAATCACTCTTTAATTGTTCTCCGGGCATTTTGATACCAACTGCGTCAATTCTTTCGCATGACCAGGAACTTGGAGGAGGAAGTTTAGCTAAAAAACGATGACTGTAGTGGTATGCTTTTGAGTAGAACTCTGTTGACGATGTACAGGAATTGTTTCAATCCCCAAACACCGGAGATATAATGGAGTTAGACCCTCGTTAACCCCTCCGAGCCTTCGAAGTAGGAGTTTTCTTTATGTTAAAAAAAACCTTATTTTTCTAACCAGGGGTAGGGTAGATGTTCGGTTGATTTGCCCAAGCATTCAAATTTCAAAAGGAATGTCCCATCTGAGGATCACCACATTTTATCTTCCACATCATGAGATCAAAAATGTCTAAACCACGATGTTCATTTCCTCACAAAGCCCTGAGGTCGAGATCGAATCGATACAATAATGGCTATCCCTCGTCGACCAAGGAATTAGGCATTTGTTTTCTTCAAAAAAGAGAGAAAGAAAGAAAAATTTCAAAGATCTAAAGTCACATTGACTTGTTCAAGGTGGAAAGCATGAATAAGAAAGAAACAAAAAGCCCCGCTAAGTCAAAACTTGAAAACAAGTCGCTTAGGAAAAAGTTAGGGCGTCCCGCTGGACTCCCAAAATTGAAATTCAAAAGATTTTTTCCAGGCAAAAGTTAAGGAAAAGAGGAGCCTAAAAGGCCGGAAAAAAAGGGATTATTCAATAAAATTTTCATCAAAAGAAGAGGAACAATAATATCGAAAAACAAAAGCAGCAAAAGTTAAGTGACAATCATGTTGGAGAATTTGTCGTGATCACTCAACCATTATAAATCCTTTTGAAAGATGAATGCTTGTGATAAGTCAACTGAACTTAGGACAGGAGAATATCACGAAGGGGGTGGGCACCAAATAACTTGAGCCTTGAAAAACTATTTTTCAAAAGAACCTTGAACCAAGCCACGTTACAACCTTTAAAAGTCCTAACTGAAACAAGGGTTTAACTCGAAAGCATACTACAACAGGATAAAGTTTCCTAAACTCCCCAAATATATGTTGCATAGTCGTGTTTGTATCTTATCACCCGCGTTTTGACTCGTTTTTCAAAAAGGGAAAGAAAAGTTTTAAAACATTTTTGCACTCCAGCCAGTGATTCATTCACAACAGAGATGCGACACTCTGTTAAGTTCTTCAAAGTTTAAATAATCATCGCATCAGGGCTATCATTCTCAATAAACATTCTTCTGTATGCAAAACAGTTGTTTGACATCAAAAGAGTTTACACGTTGAACACTTGTAAAGAGCTTAATGTGGGTCAAGAAAGGAATGTTCGGCTTTCTTCTGTTTTGACAGAGCCCGTGCTTTATTAGGACTCTGCTGATCCCCTGTGAAATTTCGTTTCCCCGGTGAAGTTTCCTTTCCCCGATGAAGTTTCGTTTCCGCAACAAAGTTTTGTTACTCCAGGGATTTTCCTTTAAAAGCCTCGTTCCAAGACTTCAAGTTTAGATATGTCGCCTATCCCCAATGGAGTCATTAAGCAGGAACTTACATTCTGAAGAAGTTTCAACTCCCCTTGGAGATTGCCAATAGAGATCTCTCGCTTTGACCTCTCAGTTCCCAGCCGATCGTCTGACCGGGGCATCCTTTGTTAAGAATCTCCTCTTGTTCCCCAGTAAGGTCGTTACCGTGTGACTATCTGCAGGATTCGTCTTTTGGTTGCATTCCAAGAGAATATCTCTCCGGCCAGATAATCTTCAACAAAGTTCTATCTCCCTGGTGAAGTCCCATCTCTTCAGCAGGGCTTGGTTCTCCCTTCACGACGGGTTTGTTGTCTTGGTGTCGTCCTCAGCAAGGCCGTGTGCTGTCCTTCCCAGAGGTTACAGTCTTACCTTGATCCTCTCTCTTTTTGGTTTGTGGCCCATTTCTACTGGTTGCTCGTTTGTTATTCCCCGAGAAGCTTCATCCCTTCAAGGTTTCCTCTCTAGTGGTTCCCCATATTTTCTCCTCTCCTTGGGATTTTGCAATTTATTTTTGCAAGTCATGTCAGATCCTGGCTCTTTGGTTATTAGCTTCTCAATTGGCCATTTCCCAGTGAAACTTTTAAAACATGCATCATTACATTGCATCTACCAAAACGCGTAGCATTTCCATTATATGGAGCATTGCGCTATATAAAAAGAATTCAAAGCATGCATCGGAACATAAGCCATTATTGTTTCTGTCTTCCCCAGTCATTTTCCAACACTTCGGATTTAATCCCCAACAAGGTCCTCGCCCTCGTTATCTCGGTTTCATCCCCATACCAATATCCTTCTGACGCCAATCATCTTTTGTTTGAGCGTCTACTTCTGGCTGTAGTTCAGTTTCTCCCTGGCACAGTCTTTTCTAAGGTTTAGTCTTTGCTACCCTCTCTGATTCATTCCAATGTCTATTGATGCACCCTTCGAATACCAGTTTCGTCCTGATATTCATTTTCAGCAGGTTTTTAGGTGTAGGCCATAATCTCCTTGTTTTGGGTCGAGTTTCGCCTTGTCTCCTGTGCATGAAATCCAGTTTCGTCCTGGTACTCATCTAGTTTAGTTTCGCCTAACTGGTTATTGAGTCGAGTTTCGTCTTGTTTTTTCTTTCATACCTTGGACCCTTTGACGGTGTTCATTTACCAAATGCAGTGTTCGTGCTGCGTCCCTGGTTTGAAATCAGTCTCCTTTTTACCTTGGATCCTCCTACCAGTTTTCGTCACTGTTTATCCATTGATCTGAGACCAGCAGGTGCTCTAAGAAACATGCACTCTCATCACTTCGCTTTGGGTCGAGTTTCGCCTCGTTACTCGTGCATGAAATCCAGCTTCGTCCTGGTACTCATCTAGTTTAGTTTCGTCTAACTAGTCTTTGAGTCGAGTTTCGTCTCGCTTTTGTTCTCATTTCTGAGATTCTTTCAGTTCCTTCATACTGTCTATCTTAGTTGAGATTAGAAAGTGCTTCTAGAATCGCGCACTCTAGCCATTTTGCTTTTGGGTCGAGCTCAGAGTTTCGTCTCCTCACCCGCGTACATTTTTTGTTGCAGAGTTTAGTTGCGCCCATACTCTGTTGGTTGAGTTTTGTCTCACCCCTTCCTTTTGAAGCCTAGTTTTGCCTTGGCATGTTTGTCCGAAAGTTTAGTCGCACCTATCCTTCTCTTGTTTTCGTTTTGTCTCAACCTGCATTGCAGTTTCATTTTGACGCATGTCTTGGGAGGTTTTGTTTCCGTTTCTTTCAAGAGTGTAAATTTTCGGGTTCTTTCGTATTCAAACATCTTCAACCCTGAACACTCAAAAGTTATCACTTTTCTCACTTATCATAATGAAGATATTTGAATAGGGGCAGCTGTTGCACCCCAAAATTTACCCTCTTGATTTAGGCTTATGTTTCATCATGAATATCATATTGCATTACATTCATACATTATGATGGGATCAAAGCACTTGGGTTGTCAAGTCTTTCTCAAGCTTTGAAGGTTAATTGCATTGACAAGTTGCCCAAGAAGTATCTTACCATCCAAATCTCTGGATCTTTTGAGCTCAAAGTTTATGGCATATCTCAAGATGTTTTTACCCATCTCTTGGGATCATCAGAGGATTGAAGTTTGTGTTTGATCACAAGGAGAATCACTCTTACTCTTTGGATTCACTAGTCAAATTAGGGTTTGCTTGAGCAAGGTTGTTGGCCAATGTACAAGACTTGATCTAGGGAGCTACAACATTTATTTTATATTTTAAAGGCCTTTGCACAAGGAATTGGTCAAGATGCCTAGAGGATTTGAATTTATGAAGATGATTCATCAGTCTCCTAATGTGTTGACCAAAACTAGGGTTTTCGTTTTCATCAAGATTTCTTGAGAATTTTGAAGTGAAAATTTGCACATGGCCTTTATATGTTTGGAAGATCATATGTTTGAAGTTTTGATCATCAATTTTGAAGGGAAATGGATCAATTGTTTCAGAGGGGCAAAATGGTCATTTTGGTCAAAATCAGTCAAAGTCAAAAGTTGACCAAGGGAATTTTTGGCCAACCATCAATTCAAGGATGTACTTTTCATATTTTAAGTCCATTTTGGTCATTGGATTAAAGAGATTGAAGTTTGGGTTGAAACTTATTCTTGAAGAAATCCTAAAAGTTACTAATTTTGCAAAATAAGGACTTAATTTCAAAAAATCATATTTTATTCATCCTTGATCAAGAAGATGCAAATGAAGTATGCTTGGAAATCTAGGAGACTGATCTTTCACTTTGTTTTGGTCTCATATCCAAATTGGCAAGGAATCAAGAGTTATGGACTTTTGAAGTTACAAAATTATAGGCCATTTTTCAAAATTAGTGAACTTCAAGCCAAAATTTGAGGACCTTAATGGATAAATTTGCAAAAACTCAAAACTAGGGGACTGTAGGTCTTTTCAAGAACTTTCCAAATTATGCTCATTGGTGCCAAAATTCAAAAGTATGAGCAAGTTATGAGTTTTGAATTTTTGGGGCATTTTATTGAAATTTGGCAAATGTGCAAAATGGCCATTTCTTGCAAACTCAAGTTTTAGCCATTCCTCTTGTTTCTAATCAAGCCCATTGGTAATTTGTGGCATGCTGAGGCCCATCATGCCAAAGTTTGAGCTGCACATGGGCAAATGAAAAGGGAAATCGTGGTTTTTCAAAAAAATGGTATGAAGTTGCCTAATCACCAACACTAGCTTAATGCAAGGATTTAAGTCCTAATCTTGTTGCTAATCTCTTCCTGGGAACAAATGGATTAAAATGCACGCAAAAGGCAAGCCAACGCATGAGGGATTTCAAGGCTGCATGTGCATACTTGATTTTGGCCAAAAGAAGATTTCTTTGATTCCAAGAGCTTTCAGCGCGAAAAACCTATCCTACCCTCCTCCTGATGCTCTATATATTGAGAAGCAAGCCTCAGTGAGAAGGGTTCATGCCTCATTTCATCAATCAAAGTCAGAAACTCCATAGCTTGTAGCTCTACATTTTTCTTTGATTCTTCCACCCCCCTTTCGCGTTTTGGCCAATTCTTCTTGCATTCTCTTCTCCAAGTGATAAGGATTGTAGATCGAGGCTTGGATTGCAACTGGAGTGAAGGAGACAGTAAATCCATTTTTTCTCAAAGGTTTGAATTCTCAACTTTGAATTCTGATTTCTAGCCATGCCTCGTGTGATTTAAGTTCATAATCATGTTGTTTGAAGTCTATGGAATGATTCTGAAGCTTTATAGCGTTTAATTTGATGAATTATGCATGATTGGAGGTTCTGAAACTCGCGATTCAAATTGTTTTTGTTCATATTCATGACTTGATTGTGGACAATATGGTTGATGATTTGATTTGATTTGAATTGCTATGGATTCCTTGCCATGCTAGCTTTGATTTGCCTTTGATTTCACAAAGAATGATGTAAAATTGAGCATGTTATGTTGATCTAAAAGTGACCCCCAAGCCTGAGATATGCGCGTGTTTTTTGAATGTCTAGAGGTTGAAGATGATGTGGTGGCACATCCTGATTGGTCTGTTTGAATTTTTTTGGCTTATTTGAATTTTTATTTTATTTGACATTTTGTTTAATTTTGTTTTCTGCTCAAAACACATTCAAAAATTCCAAAAAAATTACCATAGGTCAATATTATTTTCTAGTATTTGTCACATTTTTTTGGATTTTTTTTTAAAATAATTTGATTGGTTTAAAAAATTGTTAGGTTTAATTAATTAATTGATCAAAGTTTATTTTTATTTTAATAGTTCTATTGATCTAAAAAATCCACAAAAGTTATTTGAGAACCACAAAATAATATGAAAATTGATTCTGACTTTGGTTCATCATTTTTCTTATTTTTGATTAAAAATTTAATTTCAAAAGGTTATTTGTAATTTTTGTTTGTTTTTTTATTATTAATACTTCTATTAATTCAAAAATTCCCAAAAAAATCTGTAATCTTGTTTTTAATCATGGAATCTGAATATATTTTTACTTTGACCATTTCATGATTTTTGGTAATGGTTTGCATTTTTTCTTGCCTTTAAATAATAATTTCATTATTAATTGTTTGTTTTTTTGTTTTTAATATTTTCCTTTTATCCAAAAATCACAAAAAATTTAGGGATGTATGTTTTTAGCCCTAATATTTGAATTTATTTTTTTGATGGCCATTTTTCTGACTTTTTGATTTAAGGGTTAATACCTATTTTCACCCCTAACATATGGGGTGTATTTGAAAAATCCCCTTGCCAAAAAAAAAGTTCCAATTGTTACCTTGACAAATTTTAAAAGTTTCAGTTTTTACCTTGAGGATGCCACATCACCTAAAAGGCTGATGTGGCTTATATTTTTGTGGCATCCTCAAGGTAAAAACTGAAACTTTTAAAATTTGTCAAGGTAACAATTGAAACTTTTAAAATTTGTCAAGGTAACAATTGGAACTTTTTAGGTGATGTGGCATCCTCAAGGTAAAAACTGAAACTTTTAAAATTTGTCAAGGTAACAATTGGAACTTTTTTTTTGGCAGGGGGGTTTTTCAAATACACCCCATATGTCAGGGGTGAAAATAGGTATTAACCCTTGATTTAAATATCATTTTGATATGTGAATATTTGTTAATTGCATAATTGTTTGAATATTAATATCTTTCTTGACTTTTCCTAATTCAAAAAATATAAGAAATATATTTCCTGACATTGATGGTTTCTTGGTAATTTATATGGTCTGAGTTTAATTTGTTTGAGTTTTGGTCTCATTTAATCAATATTTGATATAAAAAGTCTAAAATTAGGGTTTTGTTGCTTATGGTGCAAGTTTTATTTTCAAAACCATTTTGCCCTGGATTTTCTATAGGATTCAAGTCTTGATCATGGTTCATGAATGTGTTGGGAATTTGAAAACCATTTTTCTTGAATTATTTGACTTGGTTTGACATTTTTCCACAAATAATTTTGAGAACTTGTCTAGTTTGGTGGTTTTACCAACTAGTCTTAAACTTTGAACTTCATTTGACCTCTTCCTTAACCATTTATGAACTTAGGGCTTGCATTATGACATCTAAACACTTCCAAGATGTTAAGATATCTTTGGTTTGAATTATGGATCCTTGTTTCTATTTTTGGTATAATTTTGAAGTGAAGGTACCCAATTATGTCTGCATGTTTTGTTACAATTTGTTTGATGGCCAATGAACTTGAGTGAGGCCTATAATTGGGAACCTAATAATCATGTTGGTTCTGACTTGTCCATTTTAGCTCAAGACCATTTCACTTAGAAGCCTCATGTTTGAATATTTTGAACCATCTAATGCATTATGTAGGTTTAATTTCGTATTGTATTCATGAAGTTGTGTTTGAATTAATTATGCGTGATGGAGATGTGTTTGCTACTGACTTGCATGGTCTTTGTTCATATTTTTCTCAAGCTCTCATGATCCTTGATTGACACTCAATTTTCAATTCAACATGGTGATAGAAAGGAGCAACATTCCCCTGCTTTTCTTGACCTCATCTGTGCATATGCTTATTTCTTCTTGTTTATCATGACTAAAGCCAACATGTTTGTTCTCACTTTTTCACTTTATGGAATACTAACTTGGTTGTTGAACGTGCGAGGTACTCTGAGCAAGTGGCCACTTTTGGCTTGAGGCTTTTCTGTGTTTAACTTTATTTGTGAGACACAATCTGTTATACTGGCATTGTTTTGTGCTTGGCATGTTTGATGGTTTATGCAGGATATATATACATATTATTGTGAATGCCATACATTGCCCCTAGGACTTGTTCATATCTGACAGATTCCTGACTCAATTTGTTTACTGATGCCAGCTTGCTTGAAGTTTCTCTGGGTTTCTTTTATTCTTGCTTGATTGCTATAGATAGTTATCTGTTTGGTATTGTACCACTTCCTTTCTCCCATTTTCATTTTGCATAATTATTTGATTGCATGATGGGATCTCTGTTGCTGATATATGTCAGGAGGCCCTCTTGTTTTTTATTTGATGCATGTGTTGTGATTGTTGATCGATGAGTCACTCAATTTAGACATTGAGATCACGATTTCACTCTCATTGCATGTTACCTATAGGATGTTTATTGTTTTTCTTCTTTAATTATTGATCGATGAGTCACTCAATTTAGACATTGAGATCACGACTTCGCTCTCATTGTATGTTCCCTATAGGATGTTTATTGCTTTTCTTTTTTTAATTGTTGATCGATGAGTCACTCAATTTAGAAATTGAGATCACGACTTCGCTCTCACTGCATGTTCCCTATAGGATAATTTTGTTAAGCTCCCCCTAACATGTTAACATAGGATAGGACTTTCCTTTATCTTCAACCTTAGGATTAACCTTTGTATGATAACACTAGGGATAGTACTAGGTTAGTCTCCCTTAGTTGTCTTCCTTTTCTATGCATTCTGCATCTTAAAACAAAAATTTGTTTCTTGGAAAATCATAAGACATTTCTAATGAACCCAAACTCTTCTTCAAAGTAAAAGATACAAACCAATCTTACCTTGTCTGTGAAGCCGATGTTTTACCATCGCACATGTTTGTTATCCTACATTGATTCTCAATATCATTGTTAGGTGTGGTGTTCCATTATCTATTTCATTGATGTGTTGCCATCTTTACCATGATTATCTCTTAGCCGATGTTTCGCCATCGCACATTTATTTGAAGCCGATGTTTCGCCATCACACATGTTTGTTATCCTACATTGATTCTCAATATCATTGTTAGGTGTGGTATTCCGTTATCTGTTTCATTGATGTGTTGCCATCTCTACCATGATTATCTCTTAGTCGATGTTTCGCCATCGCACATTTATTTGAAGCCGATGTTTCGCCATCGCACATGTTTTGTTATCCTACTTTGATTCTCAATATCATTGTTAGGTGTGGTGTTTCGTTATCTGTTTCATTGATGTGTTGTCATCTCTACCATGATTATCTCTTAGCCGATGTTTCGCCATCGCACATTTATTTGAAGCCGTTGTTTCTCCATTGCACATGTTTTGTTATCCTACTTTGATTCTCAATATCATTGTTAGGTGTGATGTTTTATCATCTATTTTATCGATGTTTCGCCATCTTTGCCATGATATCTTGTTATCTTGAAGCCGATGTTTCGCCATCGCACATGTTTTGTTATCCTACTTTGATTCTCAATATCATTGTCAGGTGTGATGTTTTATCATCTGTTTTATCGATGTTTCGCCATCTTTTCCATGATATCTTGTTATCTTGAAGCTGATGTTTTGCCATCACACATGTTCGTTATCCTACTATGATTCTCAATGTCACTGTTAGGTCTGTTATTTTACCATTTGATGTCTCGCCATCTTTGACGCGTTACTTTGTTATTATTTAGCCAATGTTTTACCATCTCATTCGATTGTTGTTTTATTTAATGTTTTGCCATCTTGACTGTTTTTGTTGTCTTAACTAAAAAACACAAACCAACCAAAACACATCAGCCGAACTAAGACTGCTCTGATTCCTTAAAAGGGATACGTAGGCATTGGGGTAGGGCCCAACCGAGCACATCTTTTATTTTCCCTACATTACTTTCTTTTTCTTTCGCATGCATTCCCTTTTCAGTTTTAAGCCATAAACATAGGATTTGATCACCCCCATTAGATTAGACAACAAGAGCGGATACCGTAGAGTACTACGAGCGTGTGGGGTGCTAACACCTTCCCCTTACGTAACAGACTCCCTTACCCGATCTCTCGGTCGAAAGACTGTGATTTCTCCCTTTTCAGGTTTTCTTGATGTTTACCTTTCCCTTTCGGTGGGATAAAAGACGTTCGGTGGCGACTTCATTGATGTTTCATTAACATCCAGATGACAGGTTCTGGCCGCGTGGTTTCAGCTGGCGACTTCACTGGGGACAGGTTGACCTTTTGCTGGTCCATCCCGGAGTCGATCCTAGCTCTTGTTTGTTTTCTCTTTGGGTGTTTATTTTACCGCTTTGCATATTTATCTGTTTGCATTGCATCCTATGTGCGCTTTACTTTCTGCATACTGGATTTGGCTTGACTGTTTGGATTCTGGTTTTCTTGGTGGGTGGGTTGTTCCATGAGGTAAAAGGCCTCATACCCAGGCTATGAGTGAATTCCATAGGAACTAGGAATAGAGTAGCCATGGCAGCTATGGGGCGGATGCTTTGTAGACCTGACCATGAGACCCATGACTTCAGAGGTAGTTCGGATAGGTGTCATCGTATGATGATACCGACATTCGAGCTCTTGTACTCTGATTTGGCTTTTAACCTTACCTTGACCTAGACTACACCCGTGAGAGGGGCGGGAAAACTTTTCTTACAGGTACTATTGGTGACTTTGTGTTGTGAAGGTGACTCAGGTTCTCATGATAGTTTTGAAGCTTCAGATTTCTCTTTTGATTTTGGGTGGTGTTGTTCTGTAATGGTCCAGCCATGATCCAGTGTGAAACTTTGACCCTGTCATATTGCATCATAGCATATTCATTTCTAAAAAAAATGATGTAAAACAATAATAACTAGCATGCGCATGTCATTTTCCAGGGACATTTAAGAGTCTTCTTTCCATCAGAAATGGTCGGTCTCCCTCCAGTTGAGTTTAATTCAGTTCGCGTTAAAGAGCTCACCAGGAATACTTTCTCTTATCAGATTCCTACTATTGATGTGTCCGAATTAAAGAGGTTAAGTTCTTATCTGAAGGGTGATGTTCTGAGCAATTTCAACAAAAATTATGGCAACTTGTTGATAGTCCTTAACACCCCAGTTGACCCGATGGCTTTGATTACTCTCCTCCAGTTCTATGACAAGGAATTACAGTGTTTTATTTTTCAAGATGATCAACTGGTCCCCACCTTAGAAGAGTACGCGTACCTACTTAATATCAAGTTGTTCGATGAGGCTCCTTTTGTCCAAGTACCGGAGAAGCCGAAGTTCGAAGTTATTGCTGAAATTCTTCGTTTGAGTTGGAAAGAGGTGAAAGACAATTGGAAGTCCAGTGAGGGTATTACAGGGTTTTATTTGGATTTCTTAGTGAAGAAAGCTGAAGATTGGGAAAAGAAAGGCAATTGGAGTGACTTCAGTTCTCTGTTTGCTCTTATGATGTACAGGATTGTCCTCTTCCCTCACAAGAGAAATTTTGTGGATTTGGCGGCTATTTGTATTTTTAGAAACAAGAACCCGATACCGACACTCTTGGCAGATACTCTTTACACCATTCACTCCAGGCATGGAAAAGGTGGTAATGTAAGTTTATGCCATTCGATGCTGTATCAATGGCTTAAGTTGCATCTACCGGTAAGTGGCCCTTTCGTGGATACCAGGCTTTCTCTCTGATGGTTATCAAGGCTTGTTAACCTTACTTCATTTTATATCCGGTGGAATTATGACATGGGGGAAGTGCAAAGTATTGTCACTAGCTGCAGAAGTTTCCCTAATGTTCCCCTCATAGGAACTAAGGGGTGCATCAACTATAATCTTGTGCTCGCTTATCGTCAATTAGGATATCCAATGGATGAACCTCCGAAGGTTGAGGAGGTGTCTGAATAAGCATATTCCACCAGAGGAAGTGATCTTGAGATGTTGAAAAGAGTGACAAGTGCTTGGAAGGGAATTCACAGGAAGGGTAGAACTACTTTGGGCAAGAAGGTTCCTATTGCTAGGGTTCCTTACACGGAATGGGTTAAAGCCAGGGTTAAGATCTTATGGTTACCATTTGCAAGGTCGGATCCTCTATACGAGCAACCTCCTGCTGTTCTAAGTAACACAGTGCCTACCGAGATGTTCACCCAGGTTCATGTTGAGAACATTCAGCTTCGTGCAAAAGACCGTGAGGCGGGGATGAAACTTTATTGGGCAGATCAAGAAAGGTCCGACTTAGCCCGCAAACTCAAGGAAACTCAAGGGGAAACTTCTGATGCAACCGGTTTTAGGAAGAGATCTCATGCTGAAATGGAAGAAGAATTGAGTAAGACTCAGCAAGAGTGTCGGAAGCTTCAGGTATCTGAGAATAGCTATAGGAAGAAGATTCAGAAATTGGAGAAGCAGCTCAAAGACAAAGATGCTCAGCTTGAGAGGGAAGTAGCCCAGAAGCGTGTTGCATAAGATCGGTTCCAAGAGAGTAAAAGGGTCGCATCTCAACTCTTGAAGGAGAAAGCCAGACTTGAAGAGTACTGTCAACATCTTGAAGCATGTTTAGTTCCGTAAATTTAGTTCTGTTATTTACTTTTGGTATATTTGGTCACCCCCAGAATTGTTGGAAGGGACCAATTGTTTGTTATTGCTATTCAGTTATTTCTGCTTTATTTGTTAAAACATGTATTTAGTTGTTTATCATTTTACTCTTAATTGACCGAAGTCACTTGGACGTCGTTTCTTTCGCTTGTAAATAATTGAAGTGTTCATCTTATTATCCTTTCTCTTTTAATTGTATGGTTGCACGCTGTAATTGATGAATAAAAAGACTCTTGGATACTTGGAAATGACAAACATATCATGCACATCATGCATTTCATAACATTACAGGTTATCTCAAGACGGTTTTCTTATTCTGCTGCTTTTCTTATTCAGAATTCAAGACGACTACTCATCGGTATTCCACCAGAAATAACTTGCCCAGACAGATGGAACAGGTTCAAGCTGAACTCGCTGAAATGAGGGCCTATATGGCTACTCAGATGACTCAGTTCATGGAGGTCATCACCAATGTGAATCACCGACAGGAGGAACTAGCTGCTATTGTCAACAATCAGCGCCACTATCCAGGGGATGGTGGAAATCAAGGGCTTTATCAGGACATTTCTGTGGGGATGAGGGACGTACAAGATCAGCCTGCTGTAAATTTTCACGGGATACCCGAAAACCCTTTTGTGTGCAATGTAGGGAAGTTTCCCCCGTCTCCTGGACCTCGTCTTGTGGGGAACAGAAGAGCTAATCAAGGCGGTGTAAGGAATTATCAGGATCAGGATTATGACTTTGATCAGGATGGAGATCAGTTTTCTGTGCGGCGTTCGGAGCCGGGGGTTCAGATTGAGGATATGAAGTATCGTTTGTTGGAAGAGCATCTGAAGGCTGTGGAAGGGCAAGGAGTCCTTGGTATGGATGCTAATGACCTTGGGTTGGTGTCTGGGGTGAAAGTTCCTCCAAAGTTCAAGCCTCTTACATTTGAAAAGTACAACGGAATGTCGTGTCCTATTACTCATGCAACTGCTTATTTCTGGAAGATGTCAGTACATACTGAGGATCAAGGGCTTTTGATTCACTTTTTCCAGGATAGCCTATCTGGGGCATCCCTGGAGTGGTACATGAAGTTGGAGAAAACTCATATTCGTTGCTGGAATGATCTTGCTCGGGCTTTTGTCAAACATTATCAGTATAATGTGGATATGGCGCCTAATCGCACTCAGTTACAGAAAATGTCGCAGGGACCGAAAGAATCTTTCAAGGAATACGCTCAGAAGTGGCGTGAGTTGGCTGCGAGGGTTCAACCTCCACTCATGGAGAGAGAACTCATTGATATGTTTATGAGTACCCTGCAAGGGTCAATGTATGAGCACATGATAGGAAGTACTTCGGCAGGATTTGCAGACTTAGTTATGGCTGGTGAAAGAATTAAAGTGGGTTTGAAATTGGGAAAAATCCAGATTGGAGGTTCTAGTGGCTCATCCGGGGGCAGTAAGAAGCCATTCAACACTTACCCTAAGAAAAGGGAAGGCGACGCAAGTGCAGTTTACTCTAATAGAGGAAGAAGAGAGGATCGCCAGCACCAACAAATCAATGTTGTTTCTATTCCTATTAATGCTCCTCCGCAGCAAAGACCAAATGCAGTTTCGCAGCAACAAAGGCAGCAAGATGCTCCATGTCAGTATAATAATCAACAGCAGAGACAACCCATAAAATTTGATCCCTTTCCAGTGACTCTTACTGAAGCACTCCACCACTTGCTTAATTTGAAGTTGATCAGTCTGAGAAATATGCCGCCACCACCCGCAAGGCTCCCTGTTAACTATGATGCTAACGCTAGATGTGAATTCCATTCAGGCGGAGTTGGTCATTCTACTGACAATTGCTTTACATTGAAGTGCAAAGTACAAGAATTGTTGGATGCTAAGGCAATTGAGTGTACCCCAGTAACCGGTCCGAATGTTACTCAGAACCCAATGCCGAGGCACAGAGGGGGCGTTGTTAACATGATTGATGATAATGGTGAAATGTTGAATTTAATCATGGATGTGGAACAAGTAACTACTCCGTTGAGCTTTGTTAAGAGGTATTTGCTCGAAAATTCTATTTTCTCGGGATGTGCTTCAGAGTGTACCAAGTGTAGAGAGCAACCAAAGGGTTGTGTTAATTTAAAAGCCGATATCCAGTTGTTGATAAATGAAGGTTCCCTACAGTTTGATAGAAAACCGAGTTGCCGCAATGTCACCAAAGAAGATATTGCTGTGATATCTATTCCTTACACCCCTGCACGCATTCTTGCCCCATCAAGGGCGCCCCCTCTGATGATTATGGTACCCAGTCCTATTCCATATACCAGTGAGAAGGTCATCCCGTGGCATTATGGTGCCGACATTTATTACCATGGGGTGAGGCAGGAGGTTAATGATCGTTTGTCTAAGAAAGAATGTGCTGAAGGTGATGAAGAGGAAGTCCATAACTTTTCTAGTGTAGGTCGAATGACTAGAAGCGGGAGAGTGTTTGGTCCTTCCAACGTGCAAGATGCGGCAGATGCTTATGCAAGGGAAAAAGGAAAACAACAGGTAATGATTGGTAATCCCAGGGTTACACCTGCCAATGTGACTCAACCAATTCCAATACCAGGAGCTTCTTCAGTTCCCGATGAGGTTGAAGAGTTGATGCGAATTATCAGAAAGAGTGATTATAGCATAATTGATCATTTGAGCCATACTCCTTCCAAGATGTCTATCTTGTCTCTGTTGATTTATTCAGAACCTCACAGAAATACTTTGATGAAGTTGTTGAAGAATGCGTTCGTGCCACATGAGATAATACTCAATCAATTGGATAATGTTTGCGCTAATATATCTGCCGGGAATGGTTTGGGCTTCACCGATTTTGATCTTCCTACGGAGGGACCAGACCATAACAAAGCATTGCATATTTAAATAGAGTGCAGAGGCACTACTTTATCCCGGGTTTTGGTAGACACAGGATCGTCCTTAAATGTATTGCCCAAGTCAGCATTGATGAAGATTGATTATTCTGGACTAGAATTGTGCCCTAGCGATTTGATGGTGAAGGCGTTCGATGGGTCTCGAAGGTCGGTATTTAGGGAGGTGGAGCTACCAATCAAGGTTGGTCCTCGCACCTTCACGGCTACATTTTTTGTGATGGATATACAGCCAACATACTGTTGCTTGTTGGGGAGGCCGTGGATTCATAGAGCAAGAGCAGTCACTCCTACTCTTCATTAGAAACTCAAGTATCCTGCAGAGAGAAAGGTGATAACTGTATGCGGAAAAGAGGAGTACATCGTAAGTCATTTGACATCATTCCTCTATGTTGAAGTTGAAGGCAAGATTCACGAAACTCCATTTCAGGCATTTGAGACAGTTCATGCTGTCAATTTTTCCTCCTCTAGAGCAGAAAAGGAAATCGGAAACTGTTATGTCTTCTCTCAAAGATGCAAAAGCTGTAGTGGAAGGTGGTAACCCTGAAGGTTGGGGTCAGGTGCTGGACGTTACTCCAAAGTTTGATAAATTTGGTCTTGGTTTTAGCCCAGGTCCGCAGAGTGCAGCTTCCAAAGCATCCAATTTATCTACTCCCGTGAAGTTTTCGCGCCCTTGTGCTACTCAAGAAGGACACGTCAATGCAGTTGGCGATGATATGGTTGATGGCTACAATGTCGAAGATTGGATTCGTCCAAGTATTCCAGGCCAGACACTCGACAATTGGACATCTGTGGATGTTATCCAAGTTTCAAGCGCTGAGGAGTAATTTTCTTGTTTCTTTTATTAATCATATCATAATTCCTACGCTCTGCCCAAGGCGTAGTGAGTCATTTGTGTAGGGCCACCATGTTTATTTTGCAAGTTTATCATGAAATAAAGGATGTTTTTGCATTCAAAATCTTGTTCCTTTTTCTTTTTCTTTTTAAATGGCAATGTTTCTCTTTTCACACACTGTCACTAAAAACGCAAAAAATGTCATTCATGCAGATGCACTTCCACCACCGATTCTATCGATAATGACTCTGCTACGGCTTATCATGACTTTGATACTCCTATTTATCAAGCCGAATAAGAAGCGTATGAGGATTGTGATCTCCCTGAGGAATTAGCAAGATTGTTAAAACAAGTAGAGAAGGTTATCCAGCCGAATCAAGATTCAATTGAGGTGGTGAATATTGGCACAGAAGAGGTAAGAAGAGAAGTCAAGATAGGGGGAGATCTCGAAGAAAGTGTAAAGGTCAGATTGATTGAGCTACTCCGTGAGTATTCTAATATCTTCGCTTGGTCTTATGAGGATATGCCTGGGTTGGATACAGATATAGTGATGCATCGATTACCGCTCAAAGAAGGTTGTTCTCCTGTCAAGCAAAAGCTCCGAAGAACTCATCCCGAGATGTCTAAGAAGATCAAAGAGGAGGTCCAAAAGCAGTTGGACGCGAATTTCCTAAAAGTTGTCAATTATTCGCCATGGATTGCAAATATTGTGCCTGTGCCCAAGAAATATGGTAAGGTCAGGATGTGCGTGGATTATAGGGATTTGAATAGGGCCAACCCTAAAGATGATTTCCCTCTGCCGCATATTGATGTGTTGGTTGATAACACTGCTCATTCCAAGGTGTTCTCATTCATGGATGGCTTTTCGGGTTACAATCAAATTAAGATGGCTCCGGAGGATATGGAGAAGACAACATTTATCACGCCTTGGGGAACTTTCTGTTATACAGTGATGCCATTTGGTTTGAAAAAATGTCGGGGAAACATATCAGCGCGCCATGGTCACTCTCCTTCATGACTTGATTCACAAAGAGATTGAGGTATATGTAGACGATATGATTGCTAAGTCTGACACGGAAGAGGAGCACCTTGTTCATCTAGAAAAATTGTTCGGGAGACTGAGGCAGTTCTTGCTAAGGTTGAATCCAAATAAGTGCACCTTCGGGGTGAGATCCGGCAAGCTGTTGGGTTTTATTGTATGTGAAAAAGGTATCGAGGTAGACCCGGCCAAGGTAAAAGCGATATAGGAAATGCCTGAACCAAGGACAAAGAAGGAAGTACGTGGTTTTTTAGGAAGGTTAAACTACATTTCTAGATTTATTTCTCATCTCACATCCACCTGTGAACCTATGTTCAAATTGTTAAAGAAAAGTCAGACAGTGAAATGGAATGAGGATTGTCAGAAGGCCTTTGACAAAATAAAAGATTATTTGTAGGAACCTCCGATACTCATGCCGCCAGTGGAAGTAAGGCCACTAATCATGTATCTAACTGTGTTGGAGAGCTCAATGGGTTGTGTCTTCGGTTAGCACGACGAGACAGGGAAGAAGGAACAAGCTATTTACTACTTGAGTAAGAAGTTTATGGAATGCGAGTCAAGGTACTCATTGCTGGAAAAAACTTATTGTGCGCTTACCTGGGCCGCCAAACGTTTGAGGCAATACATGTTAACTCACACCACCTACTTGATATCCAAA
Organism: Vicia faba; assembly: GCA_948472305.1. Classification (NCBI taxonomy): domain Eukaryota; kingdom Viridiplantae; phylum Streptophyta; class Magnoliopsida; order Fabales; family Fabaceae; genus Vicia; species Vicia faba. Next base: position 1,337,764,921 of record OX451738.1, on the reverse strand, counting down.
ATGGATCCAATCAAGTACATTTTTGAGAAGCCAGCTCTTACAGGCAGGGTAGCCCGTTGGCAGATGATACTCACCGAATATGATATCTAGTACACTACTCAAAAGGCAATTAAGGGTAGTGTACTGGTCAACCATCTTGCTCATCAGCCCATGAACGATTATGAACCGATGAAGTTTTATTTTACAGATGAGGAAATTATGTACATTCGGGATTGTAATATGCCAGACCCAGACGAAGGACCCGAGCCGGGATCACGTTGGACGCTTGTTTTTTATGGTGCCTCCAATGCCATGGGCAACGGTGTCAGGGATATTATCACTTCCCCTGAGGGATACCATATTCCCTTCACGGCTCGCATTTGTTTCGATTGCACTAACAACATGGCCGAGTATGAGGCTTGCATTTATGGCATTGAAGCGGCGATCGACCTGCGCATCAAATTCTTGAAAGTTTACGGGGATTCCAATCTTGTTATCAGCCAGATTAATGGAGATTGGGAGACTCTCCATCAAAACCTAATTCCCTATCACGAGCATGTTATAAAGTTGATTCCGTACTTCGAAGAGATCACATTTAAGCACATTCCTAGAGAAGAAAACAATCTAGCTGATGCACTGGCAACTTTGTCCTCCATGTTCAAGGTTAAGTGGGCTAATGAGGCACCTTCCATTACCATCAGAATCGGCTGGATCAGTTGGAACTTATTGATGAGAAGAGGTTGACGGATGTATGTCATGGTCATGTATATCAACAGAGGATGAGGAAAGCTTTTGATAAAAGGGTACGGCCTCAGTGTTACAAGCCAGGTGACCTTGTGCTAAAGAGGATAATTCTTCCCCAGGGAGATCCCAGGGGCAAGTGGGTTCCTACTTATGAAGGTCCTTTTGTGGTCAGAAAAGTTTTCTCTAGAGGGGCGATGATGCTCACGACTATGGATGGAGAGTACTTCCCTCTCCCTGTGAATGCTGACGTAGTTAAAAAATACATTGCATAATAAATAATAAAACCCGCTAAATTGAAAACCCGAAAGGGCGATTTAGGCAAAAAGGGGGTGTCCTGGTGAATCGAAAACCCAAAAGGGCGATTCAGGTAAAATTTAGGGACTTAAAGCAAATGACTACGCTCAGCATGAGCCCTTTGTTTCTTTCCTTCGTTCCGTCACCTGGCATAAGCTCGAGGCTAATCCAAGAATGATCTGTCGGAAAGCAGGAAGATGAGGGTCATAAGAGTCATAGCAGAGTCGGGACTTGGTGGATATCCACATTCACATTGCCATTTATAAACACTTGCTTGTTTTAATTTTGTAATTTCTTGCTTCCCAATGTAAATTCCTTTTTCACAGGAAGATTTCTCAAAATCAATAGAATGTCTTCTTTCAAGTATACATATGCTTTTCTTTTCTCCTTTTTTATTTTGTTTGCAAAAATGTCCAATATTTTTGATGAGCATGTGCATATAAACTTCGTGGGCCTTACACGGATATGGTAATCTAAGTCATGGTTGATTGATCGCTTGAAATACGATTAACGAACACACTACTACTGCGTGAGGGGCATGTTTAGTTCTCTGTTTGATGAATCTCTTCTTCACTTTGTTGGCGTTTGCCTTGCCATTTTGTTTCACAGCTCCGGGCTGTTGGTAAAAATCATCGGTCAGGGTAATATCAAGGTTACGGCAAGTCAGTGGAACCGGTGAACCGGGTTGGAGATACTTCTTCCTCATAATGGTTTTTATTACGTTTCTTTGTCATACTCTCATGTGTCATCTTGATTGATTATTTTAAGCATTGTCTGCATATAAGATTTTGTTTATAGCTGAATGTCAGTCTTGATGCGGTGAATGTTTTTGCTTAAAAAAATTTTTTTTCATACAAAATCACTCTTTAATTGTTCTCCGGGCATTTTGATACCAAGTGCGTCAATTCTTTCGCATAACCAGGAACTTGGAGGAGGAAGTTTAGCTAAAAAACGATGACTGTAGTGGTATACTTTTGAGTAGAACCCCATTGACAATGTACATGCATTGTTTCAATCCCCAAACAACGGAGATATAAGGGAGTCAGACCCTCGTTAACCCCTCTGAGCCTTCGAAGTAGGAGTTTTCTTTTTGTTAAAAAAAACCTTATTTTTCTAACCAGGGGCAGGGTAGATGTTCCGTTGATTTGCCCAAGCATTCAAATTTCAGAAGGAATGTCCCATCCGAGGATCACCATATTTTATCTTCCACATCATAAGATCAAAAATGTCTAAACCATAATGTTTATTTCCTCACAAAGCCCTGAGGTCGAGATCAAATCGATACAATAACGGATATTCCTCGTCGACCAAGGAATGAGGCATTTGTTTTCTTCAAAAAAGAGAGAAAGAAAGAAAAAGTTCAAAGATCTAAAGTCACATTGACTTGTTAGAGGTGGAAAGCATGAATAAGAAAGAAACAAAAATCCCCGCTAAGTCAAAACTTGAAAACAAGTCGCTTAGGCAAAAGTTAGGGCGTCCCGCTGGACTCCCAAAATTGAAATTCAAAAGATTTTGTCCAGGCAAAAGTTAGGGAAAAGAGGAGCCTAAAAGGCCGTAAAAAAAGGGATTATTCAATTTCATCAAAAGAAGAGGAACAATAATATCGAAAAACAAAAGCAGCAAAAGTTAAGTGACAATCATGTTGGAGAATTTGTCGTGATCACTCAACCATTATAAATCCTTTTGAAAGATGAATGTTTGTGATAAGTCAACTGAACTTAGGACAGGAGAATATCATGAATGGGTGGGCACCAAATAACTTGAGCCTTGAAAAACTTTTTTTCAAAAGAACCTTGAACCAAGCCACGTTACAACCTTTAAAAGTCCTAACTGAAACAAGGGTTTAACTCGAAAGCACACTACAACAGGATAACGTTTCCTAAACTCCCCAAATATATGTTGCATAGCCGTGTTGGTATCTTATCACCCGCGTTTTGACTCGTTTTTCAAAAAGGGAAAGAAAAGTTTTAAAACATTTTTGCGCTCCAGCCAGTGATTCATTCACAACAGAGATGCGACACTTTGTTAAGTTCTTCAAAGTTTAAATAATCATCGCATCAGGGCTATCATTCTCAATAAACATTCTTCTGTATGTAAAACAATTGTTTGACATCAAAAGAGTTTACACGTTGAACACTTGTAAAGAGCTTAATGAGGGTCAAGAAAGGAATGTTCGACTTTCTTCTATTTTAACAGAGCCCGTGCTTGATAAGGACTCTGCTGATCCCCTGTGAAGTTTCGTTTCCCTAGTGAAGTTTCCTTTCCCCGTTGAAGTTTCGCTTCTGCAACAAAGTTTTGTTACTCCAGGGATTTTCTTTTAAAAGCCTCGTTCCAAGACTTCAAGTTTGGATATGTCTCCTATCCCCAATGGAGTCGTTACGCAGGAACTTACATTCTGAAGAAGTTTCAACTCCCCTTTAAGTTTGCCAATAGAGATCCCTCGCTTTGACCTCTCAGTTCCCAGCCGATCGTCTGACCGGGGCATCCTTTGTTATGAATCTCCTCTTGTTCCCCAGTAAGGTCGTTACTGTGTGACTATCTGCAGGATTCGTCTTTTGGTTGCATTCCAAGAGAATATCTCTCCGGCCAGATAATCTTCAACAAAGTTCTATCTCCCCGGTAAAGTCCCATCTCTTCAGCAGGGCTTGGTTCACCCTTCACAACGGGTTTGTTGTCTTGGTGTCATCCTCAGCACGACCGTGTGTTGTCCTTCCCAGAGGTTACAGTCTTACCTTGATCCTCTCTCTTTTTGGTTTGTGGCCCATTTCTACTGGTTGCTCGTTTGTTATTCCCCGCGAAGCTTCATCTCTTCAAGGTTTCCTCTCTAGTGGTTCCCCATATTTTCTCCTCTCCTTGGGATTTTGAAATTTATTTTTGCAAGTCATGTTAGATCCTGACTCTTTGGTTATTAGCTTCTCAATTGGCCATTTCCCAGTGAAACTTTTAAAACATGCATGATTACATTGCATCTACCAAAACGCGTAGCATTTCCATTATATGGAGCATTGCGCTATATAAAAAGAATTCAAAGCATGCATCGGAACATAAGCCATTATTGTTTCCGTCTTCCCTAGTGATTTGCCAACACTTCAGATTTAATCCCCAGCGAGGTCCTCGCCCTCGTTATCTCGATTTCATCCCCATACCAATATCCTTCTGACGTCAATCATCTTTTGTTTGAGCGTCTACTCTTGACTGTAGTTCAGTTTCGCCCTGGAACAGTCTTTTCTCGGGTTTAGTCTTCACCACCCTCTCCGATTCATTCCAATGGCTATTGATGCACCTTTCGAATACCAGTTTCATCCTAATATTTGCTTTCAGCAGGTTTTTAGGTGTACGCCCTAATCTCCTTGTTTTGGGTCGAGTTTCGCCTAGTCGCCTGTGCATGAAATCCAGTTTCGTCCTGGTACTCATCTAGTTTAGTTTCGCCTAACTGGTTATTGAGTCGAGTTTCGTCTTGTTTTTGCTTTCATACCTTGGACCCTTTGACGGTGTTCGTTTACCAAATGCAGTGTTCGTGCTGCGTCCCTGGTTTGAAATCAGTCTCCTTTGTTTCTTGGATCCTCCTACCAGTTTTCGTAACTGTTTATCCATTGATCTGAGACCAGCAGGTGCTCTGAGAAACATGCACTCTCATCACTTCGCTTTGGGTCGAGTTTCGCCTTGTTACCCGTGCGTGAAATCCAGCTTCGTCCTGGTACTCATCTAGTTTAGTTTCGTCTAACTAGTCTTTGAGTCGAGTTTCGTCTCGCTTTTGTTCCTCATTTCTGAGATTCTTTCAGTTCCTTCATACTGTCTATCTTAGTTGAGATTAGCAAGTGCTTCTAGAATCGTGCACTCTAGCCATTTTGCTTTTGGGTCGAGCTTAGAGTTTCGTCTCCTCACTCGCATACGTTTTCTGTTGCAGAGTTTAGTTGCGCCCATACTCTGTTGGTTGAGTTTTGTCTCACCCCTTCCTTTTGAAGCCCAGTTTTGCCCTGGCATGTTTGTCCAGAAGTTTAGTCGCGCCTATCCTTCTCTTGTTTTCGTTCTGTCTCAACCTGCGTTGCAGTTTCATTCTGACGCATGTCTTGGGAGGTTTTATTTCCGTTTCTTTCAAGAGTGTAAATTTTCGGGTTCTTTCATATTCAAACATCTTCAACCCTGAACGCTCGAAAGTTATCACTTTTCTCACTTATCATAATGAAGATATTTGAATAGGGGCAGTTGTTGCACCCCAAAATTTACCCTCTTGATTTAGGCTTATGTTTCATCATGAATATCATATTGCATTACATTCATACATTGTGATGGGATCGAAGCACTTGGGTTGTCAAGTCTTCCTCAAGCTTTGAAGGTTGATTGCATTGACAAGTTGCCCAAGAAGTATCTTACCATCCAAATCTATGGATCTTTTGAGCTCAAAGGTGATGGAATATCTCAAGATGTTTTTACCCATCTCTTGGGATCATCAAAGGATTAAAGTTTGTGTTTGATCACAAGGAGAATCACTCTTACTCTGTGGATTCACTAGTCAAATTAGGGTTTGCTTGAGCAAGGTTGTTGGCCAATTTACAAGACTTGATCTACGGAGCTACAACATTTCTTTGATATTTGAAAGGCCTTTGCACAAGGAATTGGTCAAGATGCCCAGAGGATTTGAAGTTCTGAAGATGATTCATCAGTCTCCTAATGTGTTGACCAAAACTAGGGTTTTCGTTTTCATCAAGATTTCTTGAGAATTTTGAAGTGAAACTTTGCACATGGCCTTTATATGTTTGGAAGATCATATGTTTTAAGTTTTGATCATCAATTTTAAAGGGAAATGGATCAATTGTTTCAGAGGGGAAAAATGGTCATTTTGGTCAAAATCAGTCAAAGTCAAAAGTTGACCAAGGGAATTTTTGGCCAACCATCAATTCAAGGATGTACTTTTCATATTTTAAGTCCATTATGGTCATTGGATTAAAGAGATTGAAGTTTGGGTTGAAACTTATTCTTGAAGAAATCCTAAAAGTTACTAATTTTGGAAAATAAGGACTTAATTTCAAAAAATCATATGTTATTCATCCTTGATCAAGAAGATGCAAATGAAGTATGCTTGGAAAGCTAGGAGAATGATCTTTCACTTCCTTTTGGTCTCATGTCCAAATTGGCAAGGAATAAAGAGTTATGGACTTTTGAAGTTACAAAATTATATGTCATTTTTCAAAATTAGTGAACTTCAAGCCAAAATTTGAGGACCTTAATGGATAAATTTTCAAAAACTCAAAACTAGGGGACTGTAAGTCTTTTCAAGACCTTTCCAAATTTTGCTCATTTGTGCCAAAATTCAAAAGTATGAGCAAGTTATGAGTTTTTAAATTTTGGGGCATTTTATTGAAATTTGGCAAATGTGGAAAATGGCCATTTCTTGGAAACTCAAGTTTTAGCCATTCCTCTTGTTTCTAATCAAGCCCATTGGAAATTTGTGGCATGCTGAGGCCCATCATGCCAAAGTTTGAGCTGCACATGGGCAAATGAAAAGGGAAATCGTGGTTTTGCAAAAAAATGGCATGAAGTTGCCTAATCACCAACACTAGCTTAATGCAAGGATTTAAGTCCTAATCTTGTTGCTAATCTCTTCATGGGAACAGATGGATTAAAATGCACACAAAAGGCAAGCCAACGCATTAGGGATTTCAAGGCTGCATGTGCATACTTGATTTTGGCCAAAAGAAGATTTCTTTGATTCCAAGAGCTTTCAGCGCGAAAAACCTATCCTACCCTCCTCCTAATGCTCTATATATTGAGAAGCAAGCCTCAATGAGAAGGGTTCGTGCCTCATTTCATCAATCAAAGTCAGAAACTCCATAGCTTGTAGCTCTGCATTTTTCTTCGATTCTTCCATCTCCCTTGCGCGTTTTGGCCAATTCTTCTTGCATTCTCTTCTCCAAGTGATAAGGATTGTAGATCGAGGCTTGGATTGCAACTAGAGTGAAGGAGACAATAAATCCATTTTTTCTCAAAGGTTTGAATTCTCAACTTTGAATTCTGATTTCTAGCCATGCCTCGTGTGATTTAAGTTCATAATCATGTTGTTTGAAGTCTATGGAATGATTATGAAGCTTTATAGAGTTTAATTTGATGAATTATGCATGATTGGAGGTTCTGAAACTCGCGATTCAGATTGTTTTTGTTCATATTCATGACTTAATTATGGACAATATGGTTGATGATTTGATTTGATTCAAATTGCTATGGATTCCTTGCCATGCTAGCTTTGATTTGCCTTTGATTTCAAAAAGAATGATGTAAAATTGAGCATGTTATGTTGATCTGAAAGTGACCCCCAAGCCTGAGATATGCGCGCGTTTTTTGAATGTCTAGAGGTTGAAGATGATGTGGTGGCACATCCTGATTGGTCAGTTTGAATTTTTTTGGCTTATTTGAATTTTTGTTTTATTTGACATTTTGTTTAATTTTGTTTTCTGCTCAAAACACATTCAAAAATTCCAAAAAAATTACCATAGGTCAATATTATTTTCTAGTATTTTTTTCACATTTCTTTGGATTTTTTTAAAAATAATTTGATTGGTTTAAAAAATTGTTAGGTTTAATTAATTAATTGATCAAAGTTTATTTTTATTTTAATAGTTCTATTGATCTAAAAAATCCACAAAAATTATTTGAGAATCAAAAAGTAATATGAAAATTGATTCTGACTTTGGTTCATCATTTTTCTTATTTTTGATTAAAAATTTAATTTCAAAAGGTTATTTGTAATTTTTGTTTGTTTTTTTATTATTAATACTTCTATTAATTCTAAAATTCCCAAAAAAATTATGTAATCTTGTTTTTAATCATGGAATCTGAATATATTTTTTACTTTGACCATTTCATGATTTTTGGTAATGGTTTGCATTTTTTCTTGCCTTTAAATAATAATTTCATTATTAATTGTTTGTTTTTTTGTTTTTAATATTTTCCTTTTATCCAAAAATCACAAAAAATTCAGGGATGTATATTTTTAGCCCTAATATTTGAATATAATTTTGGTTGGCCATTTTTCTGACTTTTTGATTTAAATATCATTTTGATATGTGAATATTTTGTTAATTGCATAATTGTTTGAATATTAATTTCTTTCTTGACTTTTTCTAATTCAAAAAATATAAAAAATATATTTCCTGACATTTATGGTTTCTTGGTAATTTGTATGATCTTAGTTTAATTTGTTTGAGTTTTGGTCTCATTTAATCAATATTTGAGATAAAAAGTCAAAAATTAGGGTTTTGTTGCTTATGGTGCAAGTTTTATTTTCAAAACCACTTTGCCCTGGATTTTCTATAGGATTCAAGTCTTGATCATGGTTCATGAATGTGTTGGGAATTTGAAAACCATTTTTCTTGAATTATTTGACTTGGTTTGACTTTTTTCCACAAATAATTTTGAAAACTTGTCTAGTTTGGTGGTTTTGCCAACTAGTCTTAAACTTTGAACTTCATTTGGCCTCTTCCTCAACCATTTATGAACTTAGGGCTTGCATTATAACTTCTAAACACTTCCAAGATGTTAAGATATTTTTGGTTTGAATTATGGATCCTTGTTTCTATTTTTGGTATAATTTTGAAGTGAAGGTACCCAATTATGTCTGCATGTTTTGTTACAATTTGTTTGATGGCCAATGAACTTGAGTGAGGTCTATAATTTGGAACCTAATAATCATGTTGGTTCTGAATTGTCCATTTTAGCTCAAGACCATTTCACTTAGAAGCCTCATGTTTGAATATTTTGAACCATCTAATGCATTATGTAGGTTTAATTTCCTATTGTATTCATGAAGTTGTGTTTGAATTAATTGTGCATGATGGAGATGTGTTTGCTATTGAATTGCATGGTATTTGTTCATATTTTTCTTATTCTCTCATGATCCTTGATTGACACTCAATTGTCAATTCAACATGGTGATAGAAAGGAGCAACATTCCCCTGCTTTTCTTGACCTAATCTGTGCATATGCTTGTTTCTTCTTGTTTATCATGACTAAAGCCATCATGTTTGTTATCACTTTTTCACTTTATGGAATACTAACTTGGTTGTTGAACGTGCGATGTACTCTGAGCAAGTGGCCACTTTTTGCTTGAGGCTTTTCTGTGTTTCACTTTATTTGTGAGACACAATCTATTATACTGACATTGTTTTGTGCTTGGCATGTTTGATGGTTTATGCAGGATATATATACATATGATTGTGAATGCCATACATTGCCCCTGGGACTTGTTCATATCTGACATATTCCTGACTCAATTTGTTTACTGATGCCAGCTTGCTTGAAGTTTCTCTGGGTTTCTTTTATTCTTGCTTGATTGCTACAAATAGTTATCTGTTCGGTATTGTGCCACTTCCTTTCTCCCATTTTCATTTTGCATAATTCTCTAATTGCATGATGGGATCTCTGTTGTTGATATATGTTAGGAGGCACTCTGGTTTTTTATCTGATGCATGTGTTGTGATTATTGATCGATAAGTCACTCAATTTAGACATTGAGATCACGATTTCGCTCTCATTGCATGTTCCCTATAGGATGTTTATTGCTTTTCTTTTTTTAATTGTTGATCGATGAGTCACTCAATTTAGAAATTGAGATCACGACTTCGCTCTCATTGCATGTTCCCTATAAGATAGTTTTGTTAAGCTCCCTCTAACATGTTAACATAGGATAGGACTTTCCTTTATCTTCAACCTTAGGATTAACCTTTGTATGATAACACTAGGGATAGTACTAGGTTAGTCTCCCTTAGTTGTCTTCCCTTTCTATGCATTCTGGATCTTAAAACAAAAATTTGTTTCTTGGCAAATCATAAGACATTTCTAATGAACCCAAACTCTTCTTCAAAGTAAAAGATACAAACCAATCTTACCTTGTCTGTGAAGCTGATGTTTTACCATCTTACATGTTTGTTATCCTAAATTGATTCCCAATATCATTGTTAGGTGTGGTGTTCCGTTATCTATTTCATTGATGTGTTTCCATCTCTACCATGATTATCTCTTAGCCGATGTTTCGCCATCGCACATTTATTTGAAGCCGATGTTTTTCCATCGCACATGTTTGTTATCCTACACTGATTCTCAATATCATTGTTAGGTGTGGTGTTCCGTTATGTGTTTCATTGATGTGTTTCCATATCTACCATGATGATCTCTTAGCCGATGTTTTGCCATCGCACATTTATTTGAAGCCGATGTTCGCAATCGCACATGTTTTGTTATCCTGCTTTTATTCTCAATATCATTGTTAGGTGTGGTGTTTCGTTATCTGTTTCATTGATGTGTTGCCATCTCTACCATGATTATCTCTTAGTCGATGTTTCGCCATCATACATTTATTTGAAGCCGATGTTTCGCTATCGCACATGTTTTATTATCCTACTTTGATTCTCAATATCATTGTTAGGTGTGATGTTTTGTCACCCGTTTTATCGATGTTTCGCCATCTTTGCCATGATATCTTGTTATCTTGAAGCCGATGTTTCGCCATCCCACATGTTTTGTTATCCTACTTTGATTCTCAATATCATTGTACAGTGTGATGTTTTGTCATCTGTTTTATCGATGTTTCGCCATCTTTGCCATGATATCTTGTTATCTTGAAGCCGATATTTCGCCATCACACATGTTCGTTATCCTACTCTGATTCTCAATGTCACTGTTAGGTGTGTTATTTTACCATTTGATGTCTCGCCATATTTGACGCGTTACTTTGTTATTATTTAGCCAATGTTTTACCATCTCATTCGATTGTTGTTTTATTTAATGTTTTGCCATCTTGACTGTTTTTGTTGTCTTAACTAAAAAACACAAACCAACCAAAACAATCAGCCGAACTACGGCTGCTCTGATTCCTTAAAAGGGATACGTAGGCATTGGGGTAGGGCCCAACCGAGCACATCTTTTATTTTCCCTACATTACTTTATTTTTCCTTCGCATGCATTCCCTTTTCAGTTTTAAGCCATAGACATAGAATTTGACCACCCCCATTAGATTAGACAACATGAGCGGATACCGTAGAGTACTACGGGCGTGTGGGGTGCTAACACCTTCCCCTCATGTAACAGACTCCCTTACCTGATCTCTCGGTCGGAAGACTGTGATTTCTCCCTTTTCATGTTTTATCGATGTTTACCTTTCCCTTTCGGCGGGATAAAAGACGTTCGGTGGAGACTTCATTGATGTTTCATTAACATCCAGATGACAGGTTCCAGCCGCGTGGTTTCAGATATCCCTTACAAATCTGACGAATTTGGTTTGGGTTTCACTTCAGGAGCCCAGAAAGTTGTTCGTCGCGCTCGTGCCAGGGGACCACCTTTGAGAATCAGCAACCATGGAGTCAACACGGTGGAGGATAGTGATGACAACTGTGACCTGGAAGAATAAATTTTCGAAACTATCAACGGAGGACTCACCAACAGGGAAGCTAAAGATTTTGTCCCAATTACTTTTATCCAACAGTAATTATCTTTAAATTTCTATCGGACTTGTAATAATTAAACAATTCAGACTTTTAAAACCTTGTGTCTTACCCGAGGCACAACGGTCCATTTGTAAGGGTTGTTATGTCATCAATCAATCATGGACGTTTTTGCATGCAAACTTTGCGCTCTTTATATTTCTTTTTCTACATTTTTATTTCTTCAATGATAGCTATGCTCTTACACACACTCACATATTAAAACGCAAATCCACATCCACTCAGGATCCCTTGGGTAACGATTCTACTATGGCCTATTGTGATTCTAAAAATCTAATCTACCAAGCCAAAGACAAAGGTGAGGAAGATTGTGAAGTGCCAGGGGAATTAGCCAGGTTACTACAACAGGAAGAGAGGACCATACAGCCCCACGAAGAGCCAATGGACACAGTTAACTTAGGTACCTAAGAGGACAAGAAAGCAGTCAAGGTAGGAGCCAATCTAGAACCCAGTGTCAAGAAGCGTTTAACTCAGTTACTACATGACTATGTTGAGCTCTTTGCTTGGTCATATGAAGATATACAAGGACTTGATGTTGATATCGTGGTCCATCGTCTACCGACAAAAGAAGACTGCCCTCCAGTAAAATAGAAAGTCCGTCACATGCGGCCAGACATGTCAGAGAAGATCAAGACTGAAGTCATAAAACAATTCAACACTGGATTCTTAGTCGTCACCTCCTATCCACAATGGGTCACCAATTTTGTTCCAGTGCCTAAAAAGGACAGTAAGGTACGTATGTGTGTAGACTACAGATACTTGAATAGGGCAAGACCCAAGGATGGCTTCCCGCTGCCCCATATCGATATTTTGGTTGACAACACAGCACATCATAAAGTATTTTCCTTCATGGATGGTTTCTCAGGCTACAACCAAATCAAAATGGCACTTGAGGACATGGAGAAAATGACCTTCATCACACAGTGGGAAATTTTATGTTACAAGGTTATGCCATTCGGGTTGAAGAACGTTGGGGAAACATATCAGTGCGCCATGGTAGCTCTATTTCACAACATGATTCATCGGGAAATAGAGGTCTATATGGACGACATGATAGCCAGATCTCAAACTGAAGAGGAACATCTTGACCATTTGCAGAAACTATTTGAAAGACTGAAGAAATACAAGCTAAGGTTGAATCCAAATAAATGTACATTTGGGGCGAGGTCCGCTAAACTCCTAGGCTTCATTGTCAGCGGTAAAGGTATCGAAGTGGACCCTGCCAAGGTGAAAGTAATACAAGCAATGCATGATCCTCGCACCTAGAAGGAAGTCAGAGGATTCTTAGGACGGTTAAAACTACACTGCCAGATTCATTTCTCACTTAACCGCTACTTGTGAACCAATCTTCAAATTGCTGAAGAAAGATCAAGTAGTCAAAGGGAATGATGAATTCCAGACTTCCTTCGACAATATCAAAGAGTACCTTCAAGAGCCTCCTGTTTTGATGCTGCCAGTCGTGGGAAGACCTTTGATCATGTATCTAACTGTCTTGGAAAATTCAATGGGGTGTGTGCTGGGGAAGCATGACGAGTCTGGCCGAAAAGAGCATGTTATTTACAACCTGAGCAAAAAGTTTACCGACTGTGAAACAAGATATTCACTGCTCGAGAAAACTTGTTGCGCTCTAGCATGGGCTGCTCGCCGGCTAAGACAGTATATGCTGACCCATACTACCTTATTGATATCCAAGATGAATCCAATAAAATACATATTCGAGAAGCCTGCCCTCTCCGGGAGAATAGCAAGATGGCAGATGATCCTGACAGAATACGACATTCAATACACTACCCAAAAAGCAATAAAGGGAAATATATTAGCCGATCACCTTGCTCATCATGCTAAAGATGACTACCGGTCCATGAAATTCGAATTCCCAGATGAAAACATCATGATGGTAAACAACTGTGAAGAAATCAGACCATATGACGGACCTGAACAAGGATCCCGATGGAATTTGGTTTTTGACGGAGCCTCTAACACACTCGGCAATGGCATAGGTGATGTAATCATATCCCCGAAAGGATGTCATACTCCCTTCATCGTAAGACTTTGTTTCAACTGTACCAATAACATGGTAGAATACGAAGTGTGTATTTTTGGTCTCAAAGCTGCCATAGATTTGGGAATCAAGTCTTTAAGTGTATTTGGAGATTCAGCCTTAGTCATCAGTCAGATCAAAGGAGAATGGGACACTAAACACCCTAACCTTATTCCCTATAAAGAACACGTGTTGACATTAATCCCATATTTTGAGGATATTACCTTCGAGCATTTCCCGCAAGAAGAAAATCAACTAGCGGACGTGTTAGCCACCATGTCATCCATGTTTAAACTCAAGTGGGGTAACGAGGCTCCCCAGATCACCATTGAACAGATGGATGAACCAACTTACTGTCACGAGATCAATACTAAAGAAGTAGTGGACCAGCCTTGGTTCCATGAATTTAAGAGGTATCTCGAGGCTCAAGAGTATCCGGAAGGAGCTTCAGTCAATGATAAGAAGTTCTCGAGGATATTCTATGCTAAGTTCTTTTTCAGTAATGTCATTCTTTACAAGCACAACCACGACTCTGTTTTTCTTCGTTGCATAGACAAGGTTGATGCAGAAAAGATCATGGCTGATCTACATGAAGGCACTTTTGGCACCCATTCTAGTGGGCATACGATGGCTAAAAAGATCACGCGGGCAGGGTATTAGTTGTCTACCATGGAAGCATATTGCTACCAGCATTCATGAACCTGTCACAAGTTCCAGATCTACGCTGACAAAGTGCATGTGCCTCTAGTTCCTTTAAACATCCTGACTGCTCCCTGGCCATTCACGATGTGGGGCATCAATATGATTGGAGAAATCAAACCTACAGCTTCTAATGGGCACCGCTTCATCTTGGTGGCCATTGGCTATTTCACAAAGTGGGTTGAGGTAGCTTCTTTCGCTTATGTTACCAACAATGTCGTGGCCCGATTCATCAAACAGAATCTCATCTGTCGGTACGGTATCCAAGAGAGAATCATCACAGACAATGGTACAAATCTCAACAATACTATGATCACTGCACTATACGCGCAATTCAAGATCCAGTACCATAATTCTTCCCCTTACCGGCCAAAGATGAATGGCGTTGTCGAAGCTGCAAATAAGAACATCAAGAAGATCATACAGAAAATGATAGTAACCTACAAGGAATGGCATGAGATGTTACCATTTGCTCTCCACGATTACCGTACCACGACACGCACATCAACAGGGGAAACTCCCTTTTCCTTGGTATACGGCATGGAAGCTGTTCTACCAATTGAGATCCAAATACCTTCTCTAAGAATCATAAAAAATGCAGGGCTGAATGAAGACGATTGGATCCAAACTCGACTTGACCACTTGAACCTAATTGATGAGAAGAGGCTTACGGTTGTCTGCCATGGCCAGATGTACCAAAAATGTATGATCAAATCTTTTAACAAAAAGGTCAGACGTCGGCTATATCAGTTTGGTGATTTGGTAATCAAGTGTATCATATTGCCACAAGGTGATCCCAGGGGAAAATGGACTCCTACATATGAAGGACCATTTGTGATCAAAAGCATATTCTCTGGTGGAGCAATGATCTTGACCACTATGGATGGCGAAGACCTTCCACACCCTGTGAATGTGGACATAGTCAAAAGATACTACGCATAAGAGACCCGCTAGGTTAACACACCTAGGCAAAACAAAGGGCATCCCGGAGAACCACAAAGGTTCAGGAAAAAATTATGGATAAAACAAAAAAATATGTACACCCGACATGCTGAAAAACTGAAAAGGCGGCTTGAGCAAAAAAGGGTATCTCGGTGGACTGAAAACCCGAAAGGTCGGTCCAGGCAAAAGTTAGGGAATTAAAGCATATGACTATGTCTTGTTGGATTACCTTACAGACAACCTTTAACATCGACTCAAACTCAATAGTTCCGATCAATCCAATCAGCTTCAGACAAGGCAGAAAGTGGAAAAGACGCTCAGAGACATGAAGGCTATAGCGGAATGGGAACCCCGTGGGATTATTTCACATAGCTATCTTTTCTTTGTATCAAATTTTCATTTTTTTACAATGACATTCTCTTACTAGGATGTGCATCTCATTGTACAAAAATACTTATTCAAGTAAATACAAAGATATCCCTTTGAAAGTGCAAAACTATCTGTTTTTCTTTTTCTGTGTTTTGTTTGCAAAAACGTCCAATGATTATTTTTGAACATATGCATTTGAACGTAACTACTGCTTACAAATGAGCAAAAAGGGGAACAGAAAAATAGAAAGACAATCACTAATGGCTTTAAGAAATAGGATAATATCTTTAGACTATTCCATAAAATCCCCCGCATATACCTTTCCAAACAAAAGCAGAAAATAGGACATCCCACTACAGAATCTCCATCATATCTCCAGTACGCATCCTATTGGTGTCAAGCTCTCTCACATCCTAGACGGAACAAAACTTTCAGTTACCTCTCCTAAGGTTCCCCAGTGAAAATCGCCCAGTTTCTCAGGATTCCTCAACAGGATTTCACGAGGTCTACAAGTAATACACAGAATTTCCCGTATACAACAGAGATTATTTGTCTAACAAATGGAAACTCATCAACAATTCAACTTCAAAACATGAAGACTTACACTCCTCATACCCAGCAGTGCTAAGGGATTTATTTTCCCTATCTCCAGCAACACTGCGACTTAACAATTAATGTGTCCATACATTACATCCATACGTCATAGCATTGACAACACAGATACATACGACACAATCTCATTTATTTTGAGAACATCATTGCACCATGAATTTCATACATCATGACATTGGATACAACTAACCTTTCATATTTTCAGGAAAGATCAATCAATAGAAAATTATCATCAAATTTTCAAAAAGTCAATTACAGATCAATTCCAAAGAAAGGATTGGTTAACCATCTAAACAACATATATTTCTTTCAGACCCCTTCCGGTTCAGTTTAAACCTCTCAATGGTTTATTCTGATTCTTTCCCGCAGATGTTTTCTCTGGTTCAGATAAATCTCTCAATGATTTGTTCTGATTCTTCTCCAGATCCATGTCAGTTTAGTTTAAAACCTCTCAATAGTTTACTCTGATTCTTTTCTGCAGTCACTTTCTCTGGTTCAGATAAATTGCACAAAGATTTACTCTGATTCTTTCAAGTTAAAGAATATTCAAGATCTCTTTTGGTTCAGTTTAAACCCCTCAACGGTTTATCCTGATACTTTCCAAAGGAACACTTCGGGTTCAGCTAAAATTCTCAATGGTTTATTCTGATTCTTTCTCGCATATATTTTCTCTGGTTCAGATAAATCTCTCAATGATTTTTTCTGATTCTTCTCCAGATCCCTTCCGGTTCAGTTTAAACCTCTCAATGGTTTACTCTGATTCTTTCCCGCAGACACTTTCTCTGGTTCAGATAAATCACATAAAGATTTACTCTGATTCTTTCCAGTTAAAGAATATTCAAGATCTCTTTTGGTTCATTTTAAACCCCTCAACGGTTTATTCTGATACTTTCCAAAGGAACACTTTGGGTTCAGATAAATCTTTCAACAATGTATTCTGATTCTTTCTTGTAGACACTTTCTCTGGTTCAGATAAATCGCACAAAGATTTACCCTGATTCTTTCCAGTTAAAGAACATCCAAGATCTCTTTTGGTTCAGTTTAAACCCCTCAATGGTTT
This sequence comes from Vicia faba, assembly GCA_948472305.1. Classification (NCBI taxonomy): domain Eukaryota; kingdom Viridiplantae; phylum Streptophyta; class Magnoliopsida; order Fabales; family Fabaceae; genus Vicia; species Vicia faba. The sequence goes on along the minus strand of OX451738.1, from coordinate 1,337,747,688 downwards.
ATCCTGATACTTTCCAAAGGAACACTTCGGGTTCAGATAAATCTCTCAACGGTTTATTCTAATTCTTTCCCGCAGACACTTTCTCTGGTTCAGATAAATCACACAAAGATTTACCCTGATTCTTTCTAGTTAAAGGACATCCAAGATCTCTTTTGGTTCAGTTTAAACCCCTCAACGGTTTATCCTGATACTTTCTAAAGGAACACTCTGGGTTCAGATAAATCTCTCAACAGTTTATGCTGATTCTTCCCGGTCAAACAACATACAAGACTTCTCCTGGTTTAGATAAATCGCTCCAAAGATTTATTATGATTCTTTTCCAGTTGAAATCAAGTTCAGACTTAGTCCATTTTCTGTCCACAGTAACCCTTGGATGGCATCTACAAGCCCATCTCTAAAAAATCTCCATCATTCCTCCAAATGGAATCTGTAAGCCCATTCCCATTCCATCTTCGAGTGCAAATTTATGGGCACTCTAGTGTCCAATCATCTTCCACCTTCAAGTCATGAATGGAGGATCCGCCAATCTAACTCTTCAGGTTTAAGAAGATTGAACAGGGGAAGCTGTTGTACCCCAAAATTTTCCCTCTCCTTTATCAAATATTTTCTCACAAGATCTCCTTTGGTTCAAGACTGCACAAGGGTTGATCAGCTCAAGACATCTCCTTAAGCACTGATGACTGAAATTAGGGTTTGAGATTGCACAAGGATATTTGAAATTTTAATTCCTCATATGAATTTCATGGATCATTATGGACCCTCAAGAGTACTCATGTCAAGTTTCAAGTCTTGGATCACATTTTTGCTCAGTCAATTGACCTAAAAATCAACTATATTGGGGAAAAAGTCAATTATGGCCAATTTACAGTAAAAATTCATAATTTTTGATCCATATCAACATTATAAACTCATATGTATAATTTGATTAAGTTTGGACAATAATTCCACAAGAAATTTGATCAAATCATCAAAATGGCAAAATGGTCAAAATTAGGGTTTTGACTGAGAAAGGGCAATTTCTGATTTTTGACCTAGCAAATAGTTAATTGGTTTGAAGCATGATCTCAAGAGTTCAATTGCATCATTTTGACCTAATGGCATGACTCAAAACATTGTTCAAGGTTATTTGATTGATAGTTGATTTTCAGTCAACTGATTAAAAGTCAACTGTACACTAAAAAGTTAAACTTTGAGTTTTTGGTAAAAATCAAGTGTCAAAGATCACAATTCATCAAAACATGTCAAAATATGAAACTTGTTCATCAAGAAATCAAAAAATCAAGATTTCATTTTGAAAAGTCAAAGTTTCCAAACTTAGAAATTTTTCTAAGTGTTGAAAACTTCATGTTTTTTCACAACTTTGAGCCAATTTTTCACCATGATGCAAGATGATTCAAAAGAAACTTTCAACATGAAAGTTGTAGATATCCATGAGATCTAAAACATTTCTTTACACAACTTCTCATAGAAATTATTGGATCTCAAGTTGTTAATCCATGAAGTCATGGTCATGAAACTAAACACTTAGTGAAAATTTTGCCCTAGTTTAGGCAGGATTTTGACCTAACTTCATGGAAATTTTTCATATATTTCCAAGGGTAATTTTCAAAAGTGATTTAAAGAGGCGTTGTAGAGAACATTACAAGATTTCTAAAATTTCCTAGAACTAATTGAGATCATTCTTGAGCAAGGAGAATCGAATAGGGGAAGTTAGGGTTTCAAACTGAAATTATAGGTCATTTTGTGATGAACAATAGTTCAAATCTCAAGCCTATGCTGCATAATCTTGCTTTGCAGGCCTCTAAACCTCAAGATCTCTCCCTAATCAGAAGATTACACTTGCTTTTGATCTATTATCCATTTAATTCAATCTTTATCCAAGATAACTTTCCATTAATGGCACAAAGGCACCATTGCCATTTACATAAAGCAAGCTTTATGCAAAGTCAACTTGCATTGAGCTTTGCACTTGTTCCTTCTGCACAAACTCCCTCTACAAAGTCATATAAGCATGTTTAAAGTTGGTAACCATTCTAGATAGCTTTGTACTATGCATTGAAACCATGTTTGTCAACCTTACTTCAAAAATAAGCCAAGAAGCCAAAACATGTGATCTTGTACTTCTGACCACCTCAAGTATCCAAACCTTTTCCATACATATACACAAGTTGTTTGCAAGAAAACATACACATACATAAGCCCTAAAACACACAAGAACTCAGAAATGAATCAAAAATCACCATTGTTGCACATTCTGACCAAAAACTTGAAACTCACATCTCCCTCGTGCATTTTCAAGCATTTTGGTTCCTAAAGCTTCTAAACATCAAACACAACTCATCCTTGTCCCTGTTACACAACTGTAACTCCATTTCCATCTTCCTCCATAGCCAAAAATAGAGCACTGCACATTGAATTCTCTAAGCCATTTCAGCCACTCTCAACTCAAGCTATCCATTGCATTAGCTTCCTAGGAACTTGAGGAAGCTAACTTGATCATTGCAGCACCTTGAATCAAGCTCATTTGCATTTCACGATTTCAAATTTTAAGGTGTTTTTCTTGAACTTCTTTCTCATTACTTAGGCAATGTTAGGCCTGCATTTGTGAAGATAAAATGTAGACATCATTGCCCTGAATCTGTACATGTCCATAGATTTTATTTTTATTGATTGAGCTAGGAGAATTTTAGGATTGAACCTATGAAAATAATTAGGTCGGAATTTGGTACTTTCAAAAATTCGCATTCATCTTTGATTTATAGCTTATGATATTTATATGGTTAGATTGTATGGAAAAATGGATCAATTTTCATGTTTGCATTTTCCATTTTTATTGAGAAATGAATGAGATGTAGGTGGTCTAGCTGGAGGTTGAAGATGAAGTTCCATATTCAGGACTTGTTTTGTATTATGTATTTACCATTTCAGTTATATTAACAGATGTACAGCCACCCCAGTGGTAAGGCATCGCGCGTTATTGGTAGAGATCATGGGTTCAAACCTCCGCGCTGCCTTTTGCATTTTTTCACAATTTTTTGGTCATTTTTCCTTTCAGGTAGCGTTTGGGCTCTCTCCCTTGGGCCTGATTCATTTTTACTCACTAATACCCCCCTGTTTGCTTATATCATATAGCCCATCTATTTTTATTTATTTTTTATTTTTCTGTTTACAAAAAAAATAATGGGCCAACTTTAAGACTTTTTTTTTTCTAACAAACCTCCAAAATTCAACTTTAACCTCCCTGACTTTTCTTTATATTTTATTTTTATCTTATTTTCTTTATTATTTTTATTTTTATTATTATTATTATTATTATTATTATTATTATTATTATTTTCATCAATAAAAAGCCAAAAATATTTATAATTTATAATTTATATTTATTTAGCTTATTTTTCTTTATAAAACTAAAAGAACAAAAACATTTTCATTTAATAAATAAATAAATAAATTTATTTATTTATTTATTTATTCAATAAATATTTAGACTAGGGTTTAACTATTATATTATTTTCTTGTGAATAAAATTAATTTATAACTTATGTTTATTTTAATTAATTAATTTTCATTTGTATTTTCATTAAGATAAAACCTTTCATAGAAAAAACCTAAAAATACTTTTTTAATTTAACTATTTTCTTATTTAGTTTAAATTTAATTTTGTTTAATTTTTTAGTTAATCATCTTCTTTAATTAGGTTAAAACCCTTTTTAATGAAAAAAAAACAAACAAAAAAATCATTTCTTTTTCATTTGCATTTGTATATTGTTATTCATTCAATTCTTGTACAATATTCAATATGGTTGTAATAATTAATTAGGTTTAATTTTCTTGCAATCCCCATTTGTAATTTGTACACCCCCTCCCCTAAATGATGTAATAGCTTAGTATTTTTATTTTTTTCGCAATTTAATGCTTTATATACAAATGCTAGTGTTGTACCCCAAAATTTGCCCTCTCATGTTTTCAAAGGTCTTCCCTTACATTGTTGGTCACAAACACTTGCCTAACGAAAATAAAGTTTTTTTTAAAGATGTACAAAGTGTCTTTCGATTGGCATCTGGGAAAAGTCTTTGATTGGGTATATCCAAAATCCTTCGATACAGGCTTGGTTCACTAGTCTTCGCTTGGGCATTTGGCACTCTTCGATCAGGCTTGGTTCACCAGTCTTCGATTGGGCATTTGGCACTCTTCGATCAGGTTTTGATTAGTAAGCTTCGATTAGGTGTTTGGAACCCTTCGATCAAGCTTTGGTTCGCAAGTCTTCGATTGAGCGCTGGACCCCCTTCGATCAAGTCAATTTAACAATGCTTCGACTATGCATTAACTACTCCAGGCTTACCTTCGACTCACGAGGCAAGAATCTCCTACAAGTTTGTTTCGATTCACAAAGGGAAAGGCCCCTCAACTAGCCAGCACACCAGGCAAGAGGTTCATTCGAAGAACATGTAAATGACTCATTCGAAGAACATGTAAAGGTCCATTTGAAGAAGCATTCAAAGGGTCATTCGAAGAACATTCAAAAGGTCCATTTGAAGAAGCATTCAGAAGGCCCATTCGAAGGGCACATAAGAAGTCCATTCGAAGGAGGCAACTCAAGACCAATCGAAGAGCATGGCCTGGAGGCATTCGAAAATCAAAGGTGTCCAGGTTCATTCAAGATTCCAAAGAGACATGAATATTTCAAAAAAGGAAATCTTTTAATGGCTTTAAAGGCCTGTTTAATTGGTTGTCTCTTGCCGTTACTAGACCATCATACTCCTATAAATACAAGGGCCAGCATACAGTGCAAGGGAGAACGAAAAAGGAGAAAGAAAAGCAGGGAGAATTTGGAGATACGCTGCCCATAAACCCACCAAAGGTTATAAGCATTTTCATAAGTAATCCAAGCCAAAGCAGCCATTCAACGAACATCTCCACACCCAGAGCCACAGATCATACATCTTTAATTGGTAAGGGTTTGCAAAACCAAAATTGCACCTTCATGACATTTAAATACACATTTCATATGTATTCTTGTTATTACTGATTATGTTGCATGTAAGCTGAAGCGCAAAGATGAGATCGTGCCATTGTTGGGGCACGATCTAAGTTTCTCCTTCGAATCTCAGGATAAAACAAACCCAGGCCCAGATTCAACAGATTCAAATTGAGGAAGGACTCGAATTTGGAGAAGATTCGAATCAGGGGGGTAAAGTCCCCCCTGGATCTTTAAAATTTGTCTCGTTTTGCAGGAAATATCTTCTCAGAATCTTGTTCAGAGCTTCGAAGCTTAGAAGCTTAGCTTCAAACTGGATCCAGGGTTCCCAGATCGAAGGATGACATATCCAGATCGAACATCCCCAAAGTGCAGCCCCTCAGGAACCTTCGATCAAGCCTCTTCACTGGAATGAAAGACAGCCCACACCTCTTTCGATCCACGCCTCCAGAATTATACCTTTCTTTATTTACTGCCTGTTCCTTCGATTTCATCTTTGTTTTGACTATTTTATTTCTTTTTTAATCAACATAAAATCAATTAAAAAAAACCACAAAAACATTAGGCTAGTTTTTCTATTAAATTAACTTTGTTAATTAATCACTTAATTATCTTAACATTTTCTCAAAACTAAAATTAAGAAGATTTAGATCATTTTCCCAAAATAAAATAAAACAACAAAAAGATTTTATTCTTAGGATTTTTAGAGGTTATGTTCAGATTCGCGCGCGTTTATTTTATTGTAACTGCCTACTGGTTTGTAATAGCTTAACTAAGACTTTTACACTTTACTGCTTTATTCCCCCAATTTTGGACATGTAAATAATCCCCCTCCCCGAAGCCTTGTAATAGTGTAGGATTTACAATTCCCGCACTTTAAATTCCTATACATATATTAACTGTTTAGATGTATGCTAACTAGGATTGCATGACAAGATCTGAAAACAAACGGTAGAACACCTAAATATACAAAGATAATATAACTGAAAAATAATACACTTGCACATGCCACTCTTAGGGTACGCCTCATTTGGTTGCCTCGAACGTGGTCATTGAGTATAGGATGTTTTAGAGGTCGCTCTCTTGTCCAAAGATCATAAGTTGCCTCGAAACGGTTGCCTCGGAAAAATGATCTAGGACATTAAGGCTACCGCTAAGGCATCCTAACATTGCTTTAGTGACCACACGTCCCTTAAATCGAATTGACCCGAAAACTCCAATGACGACACTACCTACTCCTCAATAGTAGGATGTCATTATCTAAAGGACACTTGCACATTCTAATTCCTTTTTGAGTGGGTAGATGTTCTTAAGTACTTGCTCCTTTTAAAACAAAAACAAAACTTTTCGCACCTACACTCTCTTCAAACAAAAAACTTTTTTTCAAACCCACAAACACAAAGAAAAGAAAACTTTTGAAAACATAGTGAGCAAGTACCTAAGAGCCCGTGGATAACCACTGATAGAAAGGGTGCTAACATCTTCCCTTTCTATAATCTACCTCCCGAACCCGAGAAACATCTTGAAAAGGAATTTTTCTGTGCTTTTGCCTTTCCTTGTTGGATAAAATAAAAGACGGTGGCGACTCTTGCTTATCGCGAAATTTTGCGAAAACAAACGCAAACGCGAACCAGCATTCCAAAAACAGTCAGTTCTCATTCCCACCGATCACAGAACTGGCGACTATGCTGGGGATTGTTATAAGTGAGGTGTACCTTAGGATTAGATCACTTGTGTTTTCAATTGTATGCTTTGTATGCTTTATATTTGTGGGCTTGTATTGGAGTTCTATAGATCCTAACCCATATCTGGGGATACCCTTTAGGTAAGTAGCAATAAACTATGAGGGATCTGTCCGGCGTAGACCGACACGGATGAAGCAGTAGCTATGTTGGTGTGGCACCTTAGTCTGTACCGATATCCCTTGTGTTGGAACGAGGAGAATATGGGTCTTCTAAGGAGTCATTAAGCACCAACTGACCTTAGAACCTTAAATTGACCAACTTGGCCATAGAACAGTAGCAGTATGCTACACTCATTGAGACTAAACTCTCGCGATGATTCCGGCCGCAAGAAAATGTTGCTAAACTGGAATTATGACCGATTGAGGGTAGTCAGTGATATTGAGATCCTCTAGAACCCGGTTACTATTTTTAGGACAGGTTTAAACCAACTAAACTGAAAGAGGGTAATGCCTAAACTCCATGCCATCCTAAACTTAAGGCTATATGTGTGACTTGTGTGCCTTAAAACTTGAACTACTTGCACATTCTTGTTATTTGACAACATGATTTCCTTGCATGTTTTGTTTACAGTCCTTATCCAATAATTTTGATTTATCGCAGGGTTTACTTACAGCATCTCACACTTTTGCTTAAACGCATAGCATACACATCATAACATCATGCCTTAACATTTCTTTAACCATTTCAAGGATCTCGAGGGTCTGTGATGCAGGTTATGGTAAATCAAAAGTCTAGCAAGGGGAAAAGGGGATTTATTTTCCTCTAGCCAATGTCATCTAGAGATCAAAACGCGATAATTTGAGTCGGTGTCTATGACCCACTCGATATGGTGAGCTTGACTCTTAAAGAAGGACTTTTAACGACACAAAGTTTCTTCTATCAAATTCTAACAAGTTTCTTGTTTACCCCACGAGATCCTTGAAAACATTGCATACATATATCATACATATCATTGCATAACAAGTCATCCGATACAGGTCTCTCATGTTCTCGCTGTTTATTTCAGCAATGGATTTCAATCCAGACAACCAAGATCTTCGGGCTCAAAACGCCCAACTTCAAAAAATGTTCTTAAACCTATCTCAAGGGCAAGAAGAGATAAAAGCTCTCCTCACAAGGGGCTTAGTCCTAGGGAATCCAGGCGGCGTCAGGAATGATCAATTGGAAGGGCTACAGATTGAGTTGGCAACAATGAAGATCCAGATGATGGGACAGTTGGTGGGCCAGATGGCTCTCATTCAAGACTTAGCTCAAAGACAAGAAGAGCTCAGGGTCCTCGTCAACAAGCTGCTTCAAAATAACCAAGTGGGGAAAACAACTAGGGTTGAAGATCAAATCATCGTTCAACATCCTTTGAGACAAGAAGACAAAAGAAAAGCTCCTCAACTTGCTTCAGGGTCACAAGCCCAGCATCAACCTCGCCAGCATCAACGGGGTAATCGGCGCAAGCGAAATGCATCTGGAAGACATTTCTCTGAGACTGGTATACCATCATCTCTAATACTGAAACGCTTGTTGGAGGTCAATCTGATTACTTTAAAGGATCCTCCCCGGAATCCCAACACCTCTACTCCTGGCTATCGTCCCGATGCATTTTGTGTATACCACTCCCATAGTCCTGGACATGACACCGATGAATGTTGGACTCTGAAGAACAAGATCCATGACTTGATTGACGGAAGGCTGCTGAAGTTCATGCCGGATGGCGAGATGAAAATCTTCCGCTGATAATTCTCCATCTGAGATGACTAGTTCAAACTAAGAGACTTTTGTTCATTTGAATTCTGAAGTTGTATTTTTATTTGCTTATTCAAACATTTATTCATGTCAAACTTTGTTACTTTATCAATGCATTGCATATGTCTGTTTTGAATCAATCCATTCGTATTCACTATATTCAAATTGCTTTCATTTTTTGTGATGTCCAACTCTTGATTAAAAAACTTTAAGCCTTTAGAGGGAGGATGACGAATATGATACCAAAATCTCTACATTATGCTTTTGAATAGACCCCGCTGATGAGGTACATGCATTGTTTCAAATCCTAAACAGTGGAGTTATAAGGAAGATAATCCCTAGTCAACCCCTTTGAGCCAAAGAAGTTGGAGTTTTTCTTTTCATGAATTAAAACCTTAATTATAACCTGGGGCAGGGTAGTTCTCTCAGTTGATCCAGGTGCACAATAAATGGCATCAAAGAAGTCCTTCTGAAACAAAAGACGGTGTTGGTTCCGTATAATTGTAAGGACAGGCAGTCATTACCTCTCAAAATAAAAGCCCACTAAGTTAAAACCTATGAAGGAGACTTACAAAAAACTGGGGCATCCCGCTGACTGTAATCACAAAAGAAACAGTTCAGGCAAAAAGACAGGGATAACAAAATCAAAAAGAAAGAGGTCCTACAAACTCTCATAAAAAGGACTGCCTGTCCAAAATAAATTGTCAGTATCTGAACCATCACTGGTATGTTAGAGAAAAGACTCAAACAAGATCTAATGCACGATTAGCTGAGTTTAGGATCGAAGAACATCACAAAGAACAGGTGGGTACAAATAAAATTTGAGCCTTTATCCTTTGTTTCTTAAACCGTGAACCAGGCCATGTTATAACCCTTAAAAGTTCTAGCTGAAGCACGGGTTAGTTCGAAAGCATACTGTTACAAAAGGTATCCTGACTCTTGTAGGGCTCGTTGTAAAATCCTGAGTTGACATCACATTTTACAAAAATTCGCTTGTTTTACTGGAAAAAGGCATTTTCAAAAATTTCAAAACAGACATAAGCTTTGCATTCTTAAAATAACATTGTTTGCATATGACTATTTGTTCAACAGCAGAGAAATTCCCACGACGAATATCTAGTGAACAAAAACCTTCTCAATAAAAAAGGATCATCTCAAGTGGAAAAACACTTCCAATCAAGGGGCACGGCATGATCATTGTCCATCATCTGGGGCAGTCAAGTCAAGATTCAAGGAATCTCTCAAAATGCCAAATAGCCAGGGGCAAATCTCCATCAGAATCAATTTGGGCATTGGACATGAATTCCAGCAACGAATCTTGCATGATCAAACGAAGATCTTTTGGTAGTATGGCAACACAACACTACCGACAGTGACACCTCCCTATATCTCTGAGAGCGTGGACATAGTCAGAAAATATCACACGTGAATCAAAGACCCGCTAGGTTGACTGGCCTAGGAAAAAATAAGGGCTTCCCGGCGAACCAAAAGGGTTCGGGCAAAAATCAGGGATAAAAATGAAAAAAATCTGTACACCCGACAAGTCGAAAACCTGAAAAGGCGGCTTGGGCAAAAAAGGGTATCCCGATGGACTGAAAACCCGAAAGGGCAGTCCAGGAGAAAATTAGGGATCAAAGCGTACGACTATGTCCCGTCATCTCATCACTTGCCTACCAGAAGAAGATTTGTCACTTCAATCGGCAATTACCAAGCACCTCATAGGTTGGAATAATACTCGATCCACAGGGCCTCCGCAGGCACCTTCTCCCGCAGATACAGGGGCAGAAAAGTCTCAATACAAAGCCATTGTCATATCCTCAGCCCGCATCCCAGTAACATCTACACTCCCCGTAGAGTAAGAAAAGGACATTGGTGTTAATTCTCCCCAGCTGAGGCTCGCAACCACGAATGGGTCGATAAGACTTTCCCCAAGCAGAGTTTATCTATCACCAGCACTAGAAGATTATCCCTAATATAGTCTAAAGGATTATCCCCAGTGAAATCGCCATTGGAAAATCATCCCCAACTGAGTTTTATTTCTCCAAATCAACAGATCTTCTAGCAGAGTATATACTCCCCACATAGTCATTTCCTCGTCAGTCCATTCCCCAGCCGAGTTATTCTCTCCTGCAGGATTATTCTCCCAATTATCTTCGGTCATTATCTCCAGCGAGCGAAACTCTTTATTCTCCAACAATAGTCAGGGATTTACTTTCCCAAACTCAGATGTACCACAATAGCATTTCATGTTCATATATCATGACGTGCGCATACATATTGCATACATCATAATCTCATTTATTTTGAGAACATCATCATACAATGCATGTCATGCATCATATACGATTAATCATGTACCTTTTCAGGAAATATGGTTATCATCAACAACTTCCAGCAAGTTCAAGATTAACTCCAGAAGCTAAACAGAGTAATTATCTGCACGATCAAATACAGCTTTACACGGGGTCGTCACGAAGAAATCTTACACGGGTTTCTCCTGAATACAGCTTCACACGAGTTTATCCTGAAAAATCCTACACGAGTCCTTTCTCATATATTTCTGAATGAAGTTTTACACGAGCTCATCCCAAAGTAACCTTACCCAGGTTCCTCCTGATGTTTTACACGAACTTATCACAAAGTAACCTTACCCAGGTTCCTCCTAAAGTTTTACACGAACTTATAACAAAGTAACCTTACCCAGGTTCCTCCTGAAGTTTCACACGAACTTATCACAAAGTAACATTACCCAGGTTCCTCCTGAAGTTTTACACGAACTTATCACAAAGTAACCTTACCCAGGTTCATCCAGAAGTTTCACACGAACTTATCACAAAGTAACCTTACCCAGGTTCCTCCTAAAGTTTTACACGGACTTATCACAAAGTAACCTTACCCAGGTTCCTCCTGAAGTTTTACACGAACTTATCACAAAGTAACCTTACCCATGTTCCTCCAGAAGTTTCACGCGAACTTATTACAAGGTAACCTTACCCAGGTTCCTCCAGAAGTTTCACACGAACTTAGCCCGAAGTAACCTTACCCAGGTTCCTCCTGAAGTTTTACACGAACTTATCACAAAGTAACCTTACCCAGGTTCCTCCAGAAGTTTCACACGAACTTAGCCCGAAGTAACCTTACCCAGGTTCCTCCAGAAGTTTCACACGAACTTAGCTCGAAGTAACCTTACCCAGGTTCCTCCAGAAGTTTCACACAAACTCATCCCAAAGTAACCTTACCCAGGTTCCTCCTGAAGTTTTACACAAACTTATTCCGAAGTAACCTTACCCAGGTTCCTCCTTACAATTTCCCGACGTAGTTTTACCTAAACTCCTCATGAAGCAGCCTTACTTAGGTTTCTTCCCAATTCAGATGTAGTTTTACCTAAACCCATCATGAAGCAACCCTACATAGGTTCCTTCTCAGGAAATTTCAAATGCAGTTTTACACGGACTCATCGTCAAGCAACCCTACACAGGTTCCTCCTTCCCAAGATGCAGTTTACACGGACTCATCATTAGGAAACCCTACACAGGTTCTCCCTTTCCAAAGATGAAGTTTTACACTGACTCATCATCAGGCAACCCTACACCGGTTCCCTCTCTTTCCAAGATGCAGTTTTACATAGACTCATCATCAGGAAACCCTACACAGGTTCCTCCTTTCCAGATAAAGTTTTACAGACTCGTTATGAAGAACCCTACACAGGTTCCTTCTCAGGAAATTTCAGATGCAGTTTTACACGGACTCATCATCAAGAAACCCTACACAGGTTCCCTCTTTCCAAGATGAAGTTTTACACGGACTCGTCATCAGGAAACCCTACACCAGTTCCCTCTCTTTCCAAGATGCAGTTTTACACGGACTCATCATCAGGCAACCCTACACAGGTTCCTCCATTCCAGATGAAGTTTTACATGGACTCATCATGAAGTAACCTTACCCAGGTTCCTTCTCAGTTCAGATGCAGTTTTACCCAAACTCTTCACGAGGCAACCTTACCTAGGTTCCTTCCCATAAGCCTTACTATCCAGGTTCCTTCTCATAACCTTACCATCCAGGTTTCTTTTCTCTTATCTCCAGACAGCAGTCCACAATACTGTAAGACCTGGACCTGATCAAACACGATCGGTTTCACCTTTCCCCAGTAGGTCGCGATGTAGCATATACACTGACAAATATGCTGTTCACCTCCAAAATTAGACTTCCCCAGCGGAATCTTCTACAAACAATAGGTATGCAAGTTCTCGCTAAGGAATCTCTTATGCGATCGACACTCCTGCAGATGGCATCTGTAAGCCCATCCTCCAACCAACAATCTCCAAATGGCATCTGTAAGCCCATTCCTAACATCACAATGCTGACACTACACCATGCGAGTGCAAATTTCTGAGCACTCTAGTGTTCAATTATCTTCCACCTTCGGATCACGAAAGGCTCCAAAGCCAATCTATATCCTCAGGTCCAAGAAAATTAAACAGGGGCAACTGTTGTACCCCAAAATTTGCCCTCTCATGTTTTCAAAGGTCTTCCCTTACATTGTTGGTCACAAACACTTGCCTAACGAAAATAAAGTTTTTTTTGAAGATGTACAAAGTGTCTTTCGATTGGCATATGGGAAAAGTCTTCGATTGGGTATCCAAAATCCTTCGATACAGGATTGGTTCACCAGTCTTCGATTAGGCATTTGGCACTCTTCGATCAAGCTTGGTTCACCAGTCTTCGATTGGGCATTTGGCACTCTTCAATCAGGTTTTGATTAGTAAGCTTCGATTAGGTGTTTGGAACCCTTCGATCAAGCTTTGGTTCGCAAGTCTCTGATTGAGCACTGGACCCCCTTCGATCAAGTCAATTTCACAATGATTTGACTATGCATTAACTACTCCAGTCTTACCTTCGACTCACGAGGCAAGAATCTCCTACAAGTTTATTTTGATTCACAAAGGAAAATGCCCCTCAACTTGCCAGCACACCAGGCAAGAGGTTCATTCGAAGAACATGTAAATGACTCATTCGAAGAACATGTAAAGGTCCATTTGAAGAAGCATTCAAAGGGTCATTCGAAGAACATTCAAAAGGTCCATTTGAAGAAGCATTCAGAAGGCCCATTCGAAGGGCACATAAGAAGTCCATTCGAAGGAGGCAACTCAAGACCAATCGAAGAGCATGGCCTGGAGGCATTCGAAAATCAAAGGTGTCCAGGTTCATTCAAGATTCCAAAGAGACATGAATATTTCAAAAAAGGAAATCTTTTAATGGCTTTAAAGGCCTGTTTAATTGGTTGTCTCTTGCCGTTACTAGACCATCATACTCCTATAAATACAAGGGCCAGCATACAGTGCAAGGGAGAACGAAAAAGGAGAAAGAAAAGCAGGGAGAATTTGGAGATACGCTGCCCATAAACCCACCAAAGGTTATCAGCATTTTCATAAGTAATCCAAGCCAAAGCAGCCATTCAGCGAACATCTCCACACCCAGAGCCACATATCATATATCTTTAATTGGTAAGGGTTTGCAAAACCAAAATTGCACCTTCATGACATTTAAATACACATTGCATATGTATTCTTGTTATTACTGATTATGTTGCATGTAAGCTGAAGCGCAAAGATGAGATCGTGCCATTGCTGGGGCACGATCTAAGTTTCTCCTTCGAATCTTAGGATAAAACAAACCCAGGCCCAGATTCAGCAGATTCAAATTGAGGAAGGACTCGAATTGGGAGGAGATTCGAATCAGGGGGGGTAAAGTCCCCCCTAGATCTTTAACATTTGTCTCGTTTTGCAGGAAATATCTTCTCAGAATCTTGTTCAGAGCTTCGAAGCTTAGCAGCTTAGCTTCGAACTGGATCCAGGGTTCCCAGATCAAAGGATGACATATCCATATCGAACACCCCCAAAGTGCAGCCCCTCAGGCACCTTCGATCAAGCCTCTTCACTGGATCGAAAGACAGCCCACGCCTCTTTCGATCCAGGCCTCCAGAATTATACCTTTCTTTATTTACTGCCTGTTCCTTCGATTTCATCTTTGTTTTGACTATTTTATTTCTTTTTTAATCAACATAAAATCAATTAAAAAAACCACAAAAACATTAGGCTAGTTTTTTCTATTAAATTAACTTTGTTAATTAATCAATTAATTATCTTAACATTTTCTCAAAACTAAAATTAAGAATATTTAGATCATTTCCCCAAAATAAAATAAAACAACAAAAAGATTTTATTCTTAGGATTTTTAGAGTTTATGTTCAGATTCGCGCGCGTTTATTTTATTGTAACTGCCTACTTGTTTGTAATAGCTTAACTAAGACTTTTACACTTTACTGCTTTGTTCCCCCAATTTTGGACATGTAAATAATCCCCTCCCCGAAGCCTTGTAATAGTGTAGGATTTACAATTCCCGTACTTTAAATTCCTATACATATATTAATTGTTTAGATGTATGCTAACTAGGATTGCATGACAAGATCTAAAAACAAACGGTAGAACACCTAAATATACAAAGATAATATAACTGAAAAATAATACACTTGCACATGCCACTCTTAGGGTACGCCTCACTTGGTTGCCTCGAACGTGGTCATTGAGTATAGGATGTTTTGGAGGTCGCTCTCTTGTCTAAAGATCATAAGTTGCCTCGAAACGGTTGCCTCGGAAAAATGATCTAGGACATTAGGGCTACCGATAAGGCATCCTAACATTGCTTTAGTGACCACACGTCCCTTAAATCGAATTGACCCGAAAACTCCAATGACGACGCTACCTACTCCTCAATAGTAGGATGACATTGTCTAAAGGAAACTTGCACGGTCTAATTCCTTTTTGAGTAGGTAGATGTTCTTAAGTACTTGCTCCTTTTAAAACAAAAACAAAACTTTTCGCACCTACACTCTCTTCAAACAAAAAACTTTTTTTTCAAACCCACAAACACAAAGAAAAGCAAACTTTTGAAAACATAGTGAGCAAGTACCTAAGAGCCCGTGGATAACCACCGATAGAAAGGGTGCTAACACCTTCCCTTTCTATAATCTACCTCCCGAACCCGAGAAACATCTCGAAAAGGAATTTTTCTGTGCTTTTGTCATTTCCTTGTTGGATAAAATAAAAGACGGTGGCGACTCTTGCTTACCGCGACATTTTGCAAAAACAAACGCAAACGCGAACCAGCATTCCAAAAACAGTCAGTTCTCATTCCCACCGATCACAGCTAGTAATTAGGGTTTGCATGGAAATACATAAAATCAACAAGTAGACAACCCATAATCAAATACTAAATTCATGCAAATCAAACACAGTATTCACACGTGCACCCCTAGGGTAATTTCACTTGTTGCCTAAAAATGGTCATGTTATGCATGTGAGACGTCTTAGCAAAAACAATCAAAATACAAGATCATAGTCCCTCGATGACACTTCGAATGTTGCCTTACAAATGATCTTAGTCCCTTAAGAGAAATGCTAAGATATCTCATAACATTGCTATCACGTCTATACAATGACCCACGCCTGTCCCTTTACATCCAATGATGGGGCTTCTTACCAAATCAATGGTAAGATAGCAACATCTAAAGGAGGAGGAAAATAATATTAAAGACCCTTGAGTAGGTAGATTGTTCCTAGTTGCTTGCTTAATTTCAAAAACCAAAAACATCCTTTCTATTTTCAAAACAAACACCAACACTTTCAAAAACATCTTTAAAACTTGAAAAACAATTTCAAAGGATCAACACTTTGTATACATTCTTACGAACGAGGATCATTACAAAGTTTGCCTAAACAATGGCGCCTTTTCAAAATACTTTCAAAAACCATACAAAGCACATTTTCAAACAAAAGCAAGTGATCTAGCAAGTAACTAAGAACCCATGGAAAACCTTGGATGAAAAGGGTGATAATACCTTCCCTTTCCATAATCTACCCCCCGAACTCAAGAAAACATCTCAAAGTTCTTTCTTGTTCTTTTCAGCCTTTCCTTTTGGATAAAAGAAAAGTCGGTGGTGACTCTTGCTAACCGCAACATTTGCAATCAAACGTAAAACACTAAGTCAGTTCTCCCACCGTGTTACAGGTGGTCACAAGAAATATAGCAAGGTTAGTTGTAAAAGGATAGCCTCAAATTGAAGGAGTTGACTTTGATGAAACATTTGCTCCTATGGCTATACTTGAATCAATCAGACTACTGTTGGGAAGTGCATGTATTTTAAAATTTAAATTGTTTTAAATGGATGTAAAGAGTGCCTTCTTGAATGGATACCTGAATGAAGAAGTTTTTGTTGAACAACCAAAAGGATCTGTTGATCCAAGTTTTCCTAAACATGTTTATAAACTGAAGAAAGCTCTGTATGGATTGAAACAAGCTCCAAGAGCTTGGTATGAGAGAGTGACAGAGTTCCTTGTGGAGATAGGATATAGGAAAGGTGGCACAGACAAAATCCTCTTTGTCAAAGAAGAATAAGGGAAGATTATGATTGCTCAAATTTATGTTGATGATATTGTATTTTGTGGGATGTCAAATGAGATGATTCAACATTTTGTCAAGCAAATGCAATCTGAATTTCAAATGAGTCTTGTTGGTGAATTAACCTATTTTCTTGGTCTGCAAGTTAAACAAATGGAAGACTCCATAGTTTTATCTAAGAGCAAGTATGCCAAGAATATAGTGAAGAAGTTTGGGATGGAAAATGCCATCCACAAAAGAACCCATGCTCCCCTATATCTGAAGCTAACTAAAGATGAAAAAGGAGTAAGTGTAGATTAAAGTCTCTACAGAAGCATGATAGGAAGTCTCTTGTATCTCACAGCTATAAGAACAGACATTGCCTTTGTTGTAGGTGTGTGTGCAAGATATCAAGTTGATCCCAAAGTTAGCCATGCCAACCATGTCAAGAGGATTCTTAAATATGTGAATGGGACAAGTGACTATGGTATGATGTACTCTCATGGATCAAATTCTGCCTTAATTGGTTTTTGTGATACTGATTGGGCAGGAAGTGCTGATGATAGAAAGAGTACATTAGAAGGATGCTTCTTTCTGGGAAATAATCTCATATCTTGGTTCAGCAAGAAGAAAAATTGTGTGTCTCTATCAACTAATGAGGCTGAGTACATAGCTGCAGGAAGCAGTTGTTCTCAATTGGTTTAGATGAAACAAATGTTAATAGAATACAATGTCAAACAAGATGTCATGACATTATTCTGTGATAATTTAAGCTCCATAAACATTTCAAAGAATCCCATTCAACACAGTAGGACCAAGCATATTTACATCCGTCATCACTTCATAAGAGAGTTTGTTGAAGAAAATATTGTTGCCTTAGAACATGTATCCACTGAATTGCAACTGGCTGACATCTTCATAAAGGCTTTAGATGCTAATCAATTTGAGAATTTAAGAGGAAAATTAGGGATCTGTTTATATGAAGGTTTGTAGCAATTAAAAGTGTGTGGGAATATCATTAAAGTGATATTGTATTATTTGTGTTTCCAATAAATAAAAGTTCGAAAGCAATCATTACAAGTTTGCCTCAATTTGTTTCCCATACGCTACGGAATTTCTTCTCTCTACTTTCACAAACTCTTCATTCTCCTCCACAGAAAAAGGACCCTTTCCATTCTTCATCACCTTGCTCAAAAATTCTCAAACATGTCTCAACATCAAACATCATCTTCCTCAAAATCTGCAAATGAAAATTTTTCTCTTGACAGAGTAATAGATGTTACTCCTCTATCAATGATCCCTCCGCTTGAGAAAAAGGTCAAGAAACCTAGATCATCACCAGATAAGAAATCTAAAGATGACAAAGGTAACTCTTCTACTACTACTGATAACAGGTACCAGTGTCTGTGATGATCCTTTCAGGGATTCCATACTGACAGATAGTGTTATACTTAATGAACCGAGCCACAACATTCTTGTTAACGGAAGCAAACGAGGTTTCTTCTACCCACTTCGTGAAATAATCAATAGAGACAAGGATGAAATGATGCCCATTGGAAGAAATAGGCTTAATATCTCCAATCATATCAATTCCCCACATTGCAAATGGCCAAGGAGAAGTCAAGACATTCAAAGGAACCAGAGCCACATGTACTTTGTGAGCATAAATATGGCATTTGTGGTAAGTTCTGGAATGATGATGGCAATCGGTATCTATGGTAGACCAATAATAGCCTGCTCTCAGAATCTTTTAAATCATTGTATGTCCACTAGAGTGAGTACAAAACACACCTTCGTGCATATCTTCCATAATTTTCTCAGCTTCCTTCTTGTCTACACAATAAAGAAAATTTGAATTGTGGTTATGCTTATACAAGATTTCGTTACTCAGAAAGAACTTGGCAGAGAACCTCCTTATAAATTTCTTATCATTGATAGATGCTCCTTCAGGATACTATTGAGTTTCGAGGTATCTTTTTACTTTGTGGTACCAAGGCTTTTCCTCTACTCCATTAGTATCAACTTGGTAGCAATGCGCCGGTTCGTCTAGTCTCCCAATAGTAATTTGAGGAGCTTCATTATCCCATCTGACTTTGAACATATATGACATGGTAGCTAACGCATGTGCCAATCGATTTTCCTCTCGTGGAATGTGTTCAAAAGTGATTTCTTCTAAGTATGGAATTAATGTCAACACATGCTCTCGATAAGGAATGAGATTTGGATGCTTCGTGTCCCATTCTCCCTTAATTTGACTGATCACTAGGATTGAGTCCCCATATACATTCAAGAATTTAATTCTTATATTGATGGCAGCTTTGATACCCATGATGCGTGCTTCGTACTCGACCATATTATTGGTACAGTCAGAACATAATCTGGCGGTGAAAGGCGTATGGAAACCCTTGGGAGAGATAATCACATCACCAATTCCATAACCAAGTGCGTTAGAAGCTCCACCAAAAACCATAGTCCATCAGGATCCCGTTTCAGGTCCTTCATATAGTCCAAGTTCTTAATAATTAGTAACTAGCACGATATTCTCATCTGGGAACTCAAAATTCATAGACTGATAGTCATCTACAACTTGATAAGCCAAATGATCTGCCAATACACTTCCTTTTATTGCCTTCTGAGTAGTGTATTGAATGTCGTATTCTGTCAAGACCATTTTCCATCTTGTTATTATTCCGGAGAGAGTAGGTTTCTCAAATATGTAGTTTATTAGATCCATCTTAGAGATCAACAAAGTAGTATGAGTCAACATATACTATCTTAGTCGGCGAGCAGCCCATGCCAAAGTGCAACAAGTTTTCTCGAGCAGTGAGTATCTTGTTTTACAGTCAGTAAAATTATTTCTAAGGTAGTATATTGCATGCTCTTTTCGACCAGACTCGTCATGTTTCCCCAATACACACCCCATTGAGTTCTCTAATACTGCCAAGTACATGATCAAGGGTCTTCCTTCAACTGGTGGCATCAGAATTGGAGGTTCCTGAAGGTACTCCTTGATTTTGTTGAAGGCTGTCTAACAATTGTTGTTCCACTTTACTACTTGATCTTTCTTTAGTAACTTGAAGATTGGCTCACAAGTAGCAGTCAAATGGGAAATAAATCTGGCAATTTAGTGCAATCGTCCCAAGAAACCTCTGACTTCCTTCTCAGTACGGGGAGCTGGAATTTTTTGAATGGCTTTAACCTTGGCAGGATCAACTTCAATACCTTTACCATTGACGACGAAACCTAGGAGTTTACAGGATCTACTCCAAAATTGCACTTGTTTAGATTCAACCAAAACTTATACTTCTTCAATCTCTCAAACAGCTTGTGCAGGTGGTCAAGATGTTCTTCTTCACTCTAAGACCTGGCTATCATGTCATCAATGTAAACCTCTATCTCATAATGGATCATATCATGGAACAAAGCTACCATAGCACGCTGATATGTTGCATCAGTGTTCTTCAAACCAAAAGGCCTAACTTTGTAACAGAAAGTTCCCACTGTGTGACAAAAGTATTCTTCTCCATGTCTTCAGGTAACATCTTGATTTGATTATAACCAGAGAAGCCATCCATGTAGGAAAATTCTTTGTGCTGAGCGGTGTGTCAACCAGAACATCAATATGCGGAAGCGGAAAGTCATCTTTGGGGCTTGCCCTATTCAAATCCATGTAATCTATACACATACGCACCTTACCATCCTTCTTAGGTACTAACACCACATTTGCAACCCACCGAGGGAAGGAAGTAACATCTAATAAACCTACATTGAACTGCTTTATGACCTTAGCTTTGATCTTTTCAGACATCTCAGGACGTATACGACATAACTTCTGCTTTATAGGAGGACAACCTTCCTTCATCAAAATACGGTGAACTACAATGTCAGTATCAAGCCCTGGCATGTCTTCATAAGACCAAGCCAAGATCTCAACATAGTCATGTAACATCTGAATTAATCTCTTTTTGACATTATTTTCTAGGTCAACACCTATCTTGATTTCTTTCTTGTCCTATTCAATACCCAAGTTCACAACCTTGATCGTCTCTTCATGCAGTTGTATGGATCTCTCTTCCTACTCTAACAGTCTAGCAAGCTCTCCAAGTACTTCACAATATTTCTCACCTTCGTCCTTGGCTTGGTAGATCAGATTTTTGAAGTCATAATTGGCAATAGCAGAATTGTTATCAATGGGACCCAGGGTGGATGTGGATCTGCAATTTTTTATCTGGGTGTGTGTAAGAACACATAGCTATTTTGAAAGCAATAAGGTAAAATAAAGACAAAGAGCACAAAATTTGAATGCAAACATCCAATTATTTATTAAATGAAAATATGCGGATGAAAAACGACAACCCTAACAAATGGACCGTTGTGCCCCGGGTATGGCGCAAGGCTTGAAGTTATTGTTCAAATTACATAACCAAAAACTTGAAAGCAAGAAAACAGAAAATAGAATTTACTCCTGACTAAAGGAGATTGGTATAAATTCTTCAGCCTTCCAATTGTTGATCCCACTACCAGTAGTAGGGAAAATCCAACTGTCCATGTCACAATCGCTATCAGCATCTTCCAAAGCGTTGACTTGATTTTTGTGAACTCCATTGTTGTTGATGTAGAATGGCAGTCTCCCAGAATTAGCATGAGGATGACGGATAGCCCTCTGATCCTCTGCGGTGAAACCCAAGCCAAATTTGCCGGACTTGTAAGGAATGTCGGGAAGCTGACCCCAAATTGTGGAACCAACTTCTTCTACCACAACCTTAGCATCTTTTAGAGAAGCCATTCTTGGTGGAATCCTGGTAACCTTAGGAACAATAGAAGCAACTTTAGCAGTAGGGGTTGTCTTAGGAATAACTTCAAAGGTCTGGCAAGGAGTCTTGAGGAATTCACCATCCATCTTAACATACTTGAAGGAGTTCAAATGGCTCACCATGTATTCTTCTTCGCCACAAACTGTAATGACTTTTCCTTTTATGGGATACTTTAACTTTTGGTGTAAAGTAGAAGTAACAACGCCTACCCCATGAATCCAAGGGCATCCAAGCAAACAGGATTAGGCTAGATGAATGTCCATCACATAAAAAGTAGAGTCAATGACCTGGGAACCCACTTTGATTGGAAGATCAACCTCTCCATGCACCTTCCTCTTTGAAAAATTAAAATCTCTCACCACAACGTCACTAGGTTTTAGCACAACCCCTTCATAGTCAAGTTTGTCTAAAACAGCTTTCGAAAATACATTTAATGAGGAACCCGTGTCCACCAACACATGAGATAAGGTAGTGTCCCTACACTCAATAGAGACATGCATGGACTTATTACAGTTCCTTCTTGTGGGAGTTAAATTAGTGTCAGAAAAGCCTAGCCCATTATCAGTTGTCAGGCTAGCAACACAATTTTCGAATTGATCAACAGAGATTTCCTGCGGTACATGAGTGTGATACGGTGGCCAGAACCGGGACGTGGTTTCCCTATTTCGTTAAGGAAGTTTTTTTGGTTTGCGTTTTGCGTTTGTGTTTGCAAAATGTCGCGGTAAGCAAGAGTCGCCATCGACTTTTATTTTATCCAACAAGGAAAGGAAAAAAGCAAAAAAAAATTCCTTTTTCGAGATATTTCTGAGTACGGGGGGTAGATTATAGAAAGGGAAGGTATTAGCACCCTTTCTATCCGTAGTTATCTACGGGCTCTTAGGTACTTGCTCATCATTTTCAAAATTGTTTTCTTTGTGTTTGTGGGCTTTGAAAAGTTTGTTTTAACTTCGATTTCACTCTTGCTTCTGTCTTCAAGAGTGTAATGAAGTGTTTTTGAAAACTTTGTTTGTAAAGGAGTGTAAGTGTGAAAAATTTGTTTGGAATGAGCAAGTACTTAAGAACTAATCTACCTACTCGAAAAAAGAATCGTTCTATGCTTGTGTCCTTTAGAAAATGCTATCCCACTATTACTGAGTAGGTAGCACCGTCGTTGAAGTTTGAGGGTCAATTCGAAAGGTACGCACGGTCACTAAAGCAATGTTAGGGAGTCTTAGTAATAACCCTAATGTCTTAGATCAATTATTCGAGGCAACAATATCCGAGGAAACCTTTCCGAGACAACTTTTATCTTTGGACAAAAGGACGACCACTAAAATTTCCTATACTCAATGACCGTTTACCAAGGAAACCAAGTGGGAGTGTACCCTAGAAGTGCGCATGTGCGAGTGATTCAGTTTCAGTTTATTTATCTTTTCATATTTTAGGGTGATCTAACTGTTTTAAAATTAATCATACATTCTTGTCATGCAAACCCTATTATCATACATCTAACAATTAATAATTTGCGGAATTTAAAATGCGGAAATTAAACTACGCTATTACAAGGTTTCAGGTATTTACATAGCCAAAAACAAACCCTTTGAAATTAAAGCGATAAATGTAAAAGTCCTAATTAAAATTATTACAAACTGCGAGCAGATACAATAATTGGAATAAAAATAATAATAAAGCGCGCGAGAAAATTAGATCGACGGGAAACTAGGGTTTTGACCCCTTTATCCTAATTTAAAAGAAAAATGTTTTTTGTTGTTTTTATTAAATGTGACCCCTTTCTAAATTAAATGTGCAATTAATTAGTTAATTAAATTAATTAATAAAAATAATTACATGACATATTTTTGGTTTTTTTTGTTATTTTAGGAAAGAAATAAAATAATTAAGTTAGTAATAAAACCTATTTATTCTAATTAATTTTAATTATGTAAAAAGAAATTAAAATTGTCTAAAATTAATAACCTAATTAAATTAATTACCTCTTTTAATAAAAATAAATATCTTGAATTTAATTGGATAAAAAATGTTTTTTTGTGATTTTTTTATTTGTATATTGATAAAAAAATAAAAGGGATTAAAAGAAATAAATAAAACGAATAAAACATGAAAATAAAGATGGGCCTAGTAGCAAAAGTAAACAGGGGGTGCAATCATTAGAAATCCCTAGGCCCGAATCTTCGAAAGCTTCATGCTCTAACTATGGTGTTTTTTTTATTCTTGCGTGGAACCTATGATTTAACCATCCATAACTATTCTATATAAACTCAAACAAACGTTAGCATACCATAAAATGTGATTAAAATTAGAGATTCAAAGTTTAAAATTTTACCAAACCGGTGTTATCAAACGGGGGGCGTGCTAGGCGTGTGATGGATTTCTCTTGAGCCTTGTAAGACTCTTGAGGACTTCAAGAGGATGGTTTGAGGCTTGATGTAAATTGAGAGAGACCGGAACCTCGAGATATGACTTGCACCAATTCTTTGATTTCTAGAGAGCGTTTTGAAGAGCTTTTAGAGAGCTTTTTGAGAGCTTTTTAGAGATGATTTTCGTTTTTTTCAAGCTTGTATGGCTATATATTTATAGAAGAGAATGAGGAGACAAGAAAGCATGGAAAGAATATCCCTCATAATGTTGTGTTTTATGACCATGATCAAGATTTGAAAAAAATGCCATATTTGATGATTTTATGCCAATTTCACATGTGGATGAACCTGGACATATTTGAAAAGTTATTGCACGAAATCAATTGACATAAACCAGCATAAAACTTTCCCAAAATGGATTCACATCAAAATTTACATTATTTCTATTATTTATTTATTTAATTTTGAATTTTAATGAATAAAATATCAAAATAAATAGCATAAATAGTAGAAAAATATATGGGTGGGCTTATAGGTCGTGGACCATGTTGGGAATGAGTTTCAAACTTGAAAAGATAGGCCCATTTGGAAAAAATCCAAGTTTGGTCAATATTTGCTTCATGCATTTTTTCAAAAAATATCCAACTTTGACAATGCATCTCTCTCTTAATTTTAACCTTATGAGGGTGTTCTTGGACTTTTTAGAAATATTAGGATGTCCCCTAAGAGACCTCTTTGGTTTCATCTCAATTAGATCTTCCATGTTCATTTAAGAAGCTTTGACCCAAAAGGTGTTTTTATTGACTTTCCAAAATGACCTATAATGTCCAAATTCATAAATTCTTGTGAGTGCATATTTTGAACTTGGGAGATGAAGATGGATTGTAGGGTATTTCATCCTCTTCAAAATGAGCTTTGGATGGGTCATTTCTCGTAAAGTATGAGAAAGTTATGCTTGGTCAAAGTTGAGTTGACTTTTCCTGCAAAACCCTAATTTAACAACTTTTGAGTCTTGATGAATTATGAGCAATCCTTGATGAATCATGATCAACCCTTGATCAAATGATGAAATATACTTCAAAATTAGGATGTTGACCAAAAATCTTGAAGTTTGACTGTTTGTGGGCCACAGTTAACTTTTGCCCTAGCACAATCGATTTTCAGGCCTTTGAGCAATTGACTGAGCAAACTTCCTCTGCAAGGCTTGAAACTTGACATGGATGACCTTGAGAAAATATTAGGACAATTTTGAGCATTTGGGGTACCTTGGAATCAAGTATCTTGATGCAACATGAAACTCTAATTTGAGGTAGACTGCCTTAGGAGAGAGCTTGTCTGGCCAACCCTTGGACTACCTTGAGCAACTTGGGGATCTTTCATGAAATGTTTTGAGAAATATGGGAGGGAAAATTTTGGGGTACAACAACTGCCCCTGTTCAATCTTCTTAAACCTGAAGATTTAGATTGGCTTTCGTGCCTTTCGTGATCCGAAGGTGGAAGAGGATTGAACACTAGAGTGCATAGAAATTTGCACTCGCATGAAGTGGTAATTGTCTTGTGATGTCGGGAATGGGCTTACAGATGCCATTTGGAAATTGCTGACGAGGGGATGGGCTTAAAGATTCCATCTGAAGGAGTTTCGATCGCATAAGAGATTCCTTAGCGAGAGTTTGTATACCCGTCGTTGAGGAAGATTCTCCTGGGGAGGGCTGATCTTTGTTGAGAGAAGTAGAATTTTAGGAGCTGCGGTCATCCGTATTCCAATGAGGAAACATATCTGTTGAATTTTAGGAACTTCGGTCGTCCGTATTCTACTGAGGAATCATCTCTGCTGACATTTATGAACTTCAGTCATCCGTTATTCAACTGAGGAATCATCTCTACTGACATTTAGGAACTTCAGTCATCCATTGTTCAACTGAGGAATCATCTCTGCTGACATTTAGGAACTTCAGTCATCCGTTGTTCAACTGAGGAATTAACTCCGGCTTGAGGAAGCGGAAGTGAACTGGGTATCTAGTTGTGTACAGGCTGCACCACGGCCTACTAGGGAAAGGTGAAATTGATCGTGTTTGATAGGCCTGGGTCTTAAAGTGTTGTGGATTGCTGTCCGGAGATAAGAGAAAAGAAACCTGGATAGTAGGGTTATGAGAAGAAACCTGGGTAAGGTTTCTTCATGAGGAGTTTGGATAACACTGCTTCTGAACCGAGAAGGAACCTGGGTAAGGTTGCTTTGTGAGGAGTTTGGGTAAAACTGCGTCTGAACCGAGAAGGAACCTTTGTGAGGAGTTTGGATAAAACTGCGTCTGAACCGAGAAGGAACCTGGGTAAGGTTGCTTTGTGAGGAGTTTAGGTAAAACTGCGTCTGAACCGAGAAGGAACCTTTGTGAGGAGTTTGGGTAAAAATGCATCTGAACCGAGAAGGAACCTGGGTAAGGTTGCTTTGTGAAGAGTTTGGTTAGAACTGCATCGGGACTGAAGAGGAACCTAGGTAAGGTTGCTTCAGGATGAGTCTGGGTGAAACTACATCAGGAAAGAGAAGGAACCTAGGTAAGGTTGCTCCAGGATGAGTCTAGGTGAAACTACATCGGGAAAGAGAAGGAACCTAGGTAAGGTTTCTCCATGATGGGTTTAGGTGAAACTACATCTGAATTGAGAAGGAACCTAGGTAAGGTTGCTCCATGATAGGGTTAGGTAAAACTACATCTGAACTGAGAAGGAACCTAGGTAAGGTTGCTCCATGATGGGTTTAGGTAAAATTGCATCTGAACCGGGAAGAAACTTAGGTAAGGTTGCTTCATGAGGAGTTTAGGTAAAACTGCATCTGAACCGAGAAGAAACCCAGGTAAGGTTGCTTTGCGAGGAGTTTGGGTAAAACTACATCGGGAAATTGTTAGGAGGAACCTAGGTAAGGTTGTTTCAAGATGAGACTGGGTAAAACTACATCGGGAAATTGTAAGGAGGAACCTGGGTAAGGTTGCTTCAGGATGAGTCTGGGTGAAACTACATCGGGAAATTGTAAGGAGGAACCTAGGTAAGGTTGCTTCAGGATGAGTCTGGGTGAAACTACATCGGGAAATTGTTAGGAGGAACCTGGGTAAGGTTACTTTGGGATAAGTTTATGTAAAACTTCAGGAGGAACCTGGGTAAGGTTGCTCTGTGATAAGTTCGTGTAAAACTTCAGAATGAATCGGGGTAAGGTTACTCTGTGATAAGTTCGTGTAAAACTTCAGAATGAACCGGGGTAAGGTTACTTTGAGATAAGTTTGTCTAAAACTTCAGGAGGAACCTGGGTAAGGTTACTTTGTGATAAGTTCATGTAAAACTTCAGGAGGAACCTGGGTAAGGTTACTTTGTGATAAGTTCATGTAAAACTTCAGGAGGAACCTGGGTAAGGTTACTTTGAGATAAGTTTGTGTAAAACTTCAGGAGGAACCTGGGTAAGGTCACCTTGTGATAAGTTCGTGTAAAACTTCAAGAGGAACCTAGGTAAGGTTACTTTGTGATAAGTTCGTGTAAAACTTCAGGAGGAACCTGGGTAAGGTTACTTTGGGATGAGTTCGTGTAAAACTTCATGAGGAACCTGGGTAAGGTTACTTTGTGATAAGTTCGTGTAAAACTTCAGGAGGAACCTGGGTAAGGTTACTTTGGGATGAGTTCGTGTAAAACTTCATTCAGAAATATATGAGAAAGGACCCGTGTAAGATTTTTCAGGATAAACCCGTGTGAAGCTACATTTAGGAGAAACCCGTGTAAGATTTCTTCGTGACAAACCCGTGTAAACTGCATTTGATCGTGCAGATAATTACTCTGTTTAGTTTCCGGAGTTAATCTTGAACTTGCTGGAAGTTGTTGATGATAACCATCCTTCCTGAAAAGGTACATGATTAATTGTATATGATGCATGACATGCATTGTATGATGATGTTCTCAAAATAAATGAAATTATGCTGTATGCAATATGTGTGCGCACGTCATGATATATGAACATGAAATGCTATTGTTGTACGTCCGAGTTTTGGAAAATAAATCCTTGACTGTTGTTGGAGAATAAAGAGTTTCACTCGCTGGAGATAACGACCGAAGATGATTGGGAGAATAATCCTGCAGGAGAGAATAACTCCACTGGGGAATGGACTGACGAGGAAATGACTTTGTGGGGAGTATATACTCTGCTAGAAGATCTGCTGATTTGGAGAAATAAAACTCAGCTGGGGATGGATTATTGTTGCTTGTGCCAGTGAACCCTGTTGGGGATTGAATTTCTGTCTGTGAAAGGAATGAACTCCGTTGGGGATGATTTTCCAATGGCAACTTCACTGGGGATAATCTTTTAGACTCTACTGGGGATATTCTTCCAGACTCCACTGGGGATAATCTTCCAGTGCTGGTGATAGATAAACTCTGCTTGGGGAGAATCTTACCGACCCATTCGTGGTTGCGAGCCTCCGCTGGGGAGAATTAACACCACTGTCCTTTTCTTACTCTGCGGGGAGTGTAGATGTTACTGGGACGCGGGCTAAGGATATGACAATGACTTTGCATCCAGACTTTTATGCCCCTGTATCTGCAGGAGAAGGTGCCTGCGGAGGCCTTGTGGATCGAGTATTATTCCAACCTATGAGGTGCTTAGTAATTGCCGATTGAAATGACAAATCTTCTTATGGTAGGCAAGTGACGAGATGACGGGACATAGTCGTACACTTTAATCCCTAACTTTTTCCTGGACTGTCTTTTCAGATTTTCAGTCCACCGGGATACCCTTTCTTGCCCAAGCCGCCTTTTAAGGTTTTCGACTTGCCTGGTGTAAAAATCTTTTTTTGTTTTTATCCCTAACTTTTGCCCGAACCCTTTTGGTTCATCGGGATGCCCTTATTTTTTCCTAGGCCTGTCAACCTAGCGGGTCTTTTTCATTGGCAGTATTTTCTGACTATGTCCACGCTCTCAGGGTGTAGGGAGTTGTCATTGTCGGTAGTGTTGTGTTGCCATACTACCAGAAGATGTTCGTTTGATCATACAAGATTCGTTGCTGGAATTCATGTCCAATGTCCCAAGTGATTCAGATGGAGATCTGCCCCTGGCTATTTGGCATCTTTGAGAGACTCCTTGAATCTTGACTTGACTGCCCCAGATGATAGACAATGCTCATGCCGTGCCCCTTAGTTGGAAGTGTTTTTTCCACTTGAGGTGACCCTTTTTATTGAAAAGATTTTTGTTCACTAGATATTCGTCGTGCGAATTTCTCTGTTGTTGAACAAAGAGTCATATGCAAACAATTTTATTTTAAGAATGCAAAGCTTATGTCTGTTTTGAAGTTCTTTGAAAATGCAGTTTTTCAATAAAACAAGCGAATTTTTGTAAAATGTGATGTTAACTCAGGATTTACAGCAAGCCTTACAGGAGTCAGGATACCTTTTGTAACAGTATGCTTTCAAACTAACCCATGCCTCAGCTAGGACTTTTAAGGGTTATAACGTGGCCTGGTTCACGGTTCAAGAAACGAAGGATAAAGGCTCATATTTTATTTGTACCCACCCGTTCTTCGTGATGTTATTCGATCTTAAACTCAGCTAATTGTGCATTTAGACCCCGTTTTGAGTCTTTGCTCTGATATTCCAGTGATGGTTCGGATACTGAAAGATTATTTTGAACATGCAGTCTTTTGTTGAGAGTTTGTAGGACCTCTTTCTTTTTGATTTTGTTATCCCTGTCTTTTTGCCTGAACTGTTTCTTTCTTGTGATTACAGTCAGCAGGATGCCCCAATTTTTTTCTTAAGTCCCTTTCATAGGTTTTGACTTAATTTTTATTTGGAGGGATAACGACTGCCTGTCCTGATGATTATAGGGAACCATCACCATCTTTTAGTTTGGGAGAACGTCTTTGATGCCATTCATTGTGCACATGAATTAACTGAGAAAACTACCCTGCCCCGGGTTGTGATTAAGTTTTTTTTTATTTGCGTGAAAAGAAAAAACTCCAACTTCTTTGGCTCAAAGGGGTTGACGAGGGATTATCTTCCTTATGACTCCACTGTTTAGGATTTGAAACAACGCGTGTACATCGTCAACAAGCTCTGTTCAAAAGCATACTGTAGATATTTTGATATCATTTTCGTCATCCTCCCTCTAAAGGCTTAGAGTTTTTTAATCGAGAGTTGAACATCACAAAAATGAAAGCAATTTGAGTATAGTGAATATGAATGGATTGATTCAAAACAGACATATGCAATGCATTGATAAAGTAATAAAGTTTTAACATGACTAAATGTTTGAACAATCAAAAGAAAATTACAAATTGAAAATTCTAATGAACAAAAAGTCTTCTCGTCTCAGGACTTGTCACTTCAAATGGTGAGCCTTGGAGGATTGACAAAAACATTCCATTTGACCATCTTGTGTGAATTCCAATGCTCCTTTATCGATCAGGTCTTGAATTTTGTTTTTCAATGCCCAGCAGTCTTTAGTATCATGCCCCGGGCTGTTGGAATGGTATGCATACCTTGCATCAGGATTGTAGTTTGGGGAGGCTATGTGGGGATTCTGAGGAGGGTCCCTTAACGCCACCAGATTCAATCTCAACAGGTGTTGTAAAGCTTGAGACATCGGCATGTTGAGCTCGATGAACTGTCTTTTGGACGTATCTGGCTTACTCTGATTAACCCGTTACTTTTGGCGAGGTTGTCATTGGACCGTCATGTAGTAGCAATTTGGAAAGGTCCACCCTTCACCAAACCAAACCCTTGTCTTCTTAGAGGCTGATAAATGACTTGGTCCCCGACCTCGACTGTTTGCTTCATACTGTTGTATCTGTCTTGATGAAGCTGGTTGATAATGATTGTCAGCTCTTGTTGTTCCCGGTCTAAGCTTTGGATAAGGGCCGTCTGCCCTAGCATTTGGGTTCTTATTGCATCTACCTCAGCTTGCAGTTGTTCTAGCTGTTCGTCCTTATTGTCTTCAGGACTTTTCTTGACCAAGTCCCCAACAAGGAGTGTTTTCAACTCTTCCTGCCCCTTGGACAGGTTTAGGAATATTTCCCTGAACTGAGTTTCTTGAAGATCTCTGGTGTCTTGTTGGAGAGCCATTGCTGAAATAAACAGCGAGAACATGAGAGACCTGTACTGGGAGACCTGTTATGCAATGATATGTATGCAAGGTTTTCAAGGATCTCGCGGGGTAAACAAGAAACTGTTAGAATTTGAATTTTGCAGCTTTGATTGAAGAAACTTCGTGTCATCAAGAGTCCTTTTTCAAGAGTCAAGCTCACCATATTGAGTGGGTCATAGCCACCGACTCAAATTATCGTGTTTTAATCTCTAGATGACATTGGCTAGAGGAAAAAAAATCCCCTTTTCCCCTTGCTAGACGTTGGATTTACCATAACCTACATCACAGACCTTTGAGATCCTTGAAATGGTTAAGGAAATGTTAAGGCATGATGTTATGATATGTATGTTATGCGTTTAAGCAAAAGTACGAGGTAATGTAAACAAGTAAATCTGGCAAGAAATCCAAGGTATTGGATAAGGACTGTAAACAAAACCTGCAAGGAACTCTAGTTGTTAGGTAACAAACATGTTCAAGTAGTTCAATTTGAAAGCACACAAGTCACACAATAGCCCTTAAATTTCAGGCTGGCATGGAGTTTAGGTATTACCCTCTTTCAGTTTAGTTGGTTCAACCTATCCTAGTAATAGTAACCGGGTTCTAGAGGTTCTCAATATCACTGACCATCTTCGATCGGTCATAATTCCAGTTTAGCAACCTTTTCTTGCGGTCAGAATCATCACGAGAGTATGGTCTCAATGAGTGTAGCATACTGCTACTTTTCTATGGCCAAGTTGGTCAATTATAGGTTCTAAGGTCAGTTGATGCTTAATGACCCATTATCAGCCCCATACTTTCCTTGTTCCTCCACAAGGGATATCAGTACCAACTAATCAGTCACACCAACGTAGCTACTGCTTCAATTGTATCGGTCTACGCCGTACAGTTTCCTCACAGTCTGTTGCTACTTACCTAAAAGGTATCCCCCAGATCCAGGTTAGGATCTATAGTAACTCCGATACAAAGCCCACAAAATAAAGCAAACAAATCAAACAATTGAAAACAATATGATGAACTATTCCTAAGGTACACCCCACTTATTAACTCCCCAGCAGAGTCGCCAGTTCTATGATGCGGTGGCCAGAATCGGGATCGTGGTTTCCCTATTTCGTTAAGGAAATTTTGTTGGTTCACGTTTTGCGTTTGTGTTTGCAAAATGTCGCGGTAAGCAAGAGTCGTCACCGACTTTTATTTTATCCAACAAGGAAAGGAAAAAAACACAGAAAAATTCCTTTTTCGAGATATTTCTGAGTACGGGGGGTAGATTATAGAAAGGGAAGATATTAGCATCCTTTCTATCCAGAGTTATCTACGGGCTCTTAGGTACTTGCTCATCATTTTCAAAATTGTTTTCTTTGTGTTTGTGGGCTTTAAATAGTTTTTTTTACTTCGATTTAACTCTTGCTTCTGTCTTCAAGAGTGTAATGAAGTGTTTTTGAAAACTTTGTTTGTAAAGGAGTGTAAGTGTGAAAAATTTGTTTGGAATGAGCAAGTACTTAAGAACTAATCTACCTACTCAAAAAAAGAGTCGTTCTATGCTTGTGTCCTTTAGACAATGCTATCCCACTATTAGTGAGTAGGCAGCACCGTCGTTGGAGTTTGAGGGTCAATTCGAAAGGGACGCACGGTCACTAAAGAAATGTTAGGACATCTTACTAATAACCCTAATGTCTTAGATCAATTATTCGAGGCAAAAATATCCGAGGCAACCTTTCCGAGGCAACTTTGATCTTTGTACAAAAGGACGTCCACTAAAATATCCTATACTCAATGACCGTTTACCGAAGGCAACCAAGTGGGAGTGTACCCTAGGAGTGCGCATGTGCGAGTGATTCAGTTTCAGTTTATTTATCTTTGCACATTTAAGGGTGATCTAACTGTTATAAAATTAATCATACATTCTTGTCATGCAAACCCTATTATCATACATCTAACAATTAATAATTTGCGGAATTTAAAATGCGGAAATTAAACTACGCTATTACAAGGCTTCGGGTATTTACATAGCCAAAAACAAACCCTTTGAAATTAAAGCGATAAATGTAAAAGTCCTAATTAAAATTATTACAAACTGTGAGCAGATACAATAATTGGAATAAAAATAATAATAAAGCGCGCGAGAAAATTAGATCGACGGGAAACTAGGGTTTTGACCCCTCTATCCTAATTTAAAAGAAAAATGTTTTTTGTTGTTTTTAATAAAAGAAATGAGTTTTCTAAATTAAATGTGCAATTAATTAGTTAATTAAATTAATTAATAAAAATAATTACATGACATATTTTTGGTTTTTTTGTTATTTTAGGAAAGAAATAAAATAATTAAGTTAGTAATAAAACCTATTTATTCTAATTAATTTTAATTATGTAAAAAGAAATTAAAGTTGTCTAAAATTAATAACCTAATTAAATTAATTACCTTTTTTAATAAAAATAAATATCTTAAATTTAATTGGATAAAAAATGTTTTTTTGTGATTTTTTTATTTGTTTATTGATAAATAAAGGGATTAAAAGAAATAAATAAAACGAATAAAATATGAAAATAAAGATGGGCCTAGTAGCAAAAGTAAACAGGGGGTGCAATCATCAGAAATCCATAGGCCCGAATCTTCGAAAGCTTCATGCTCTAACTATGGTGTTTTTTTTATTCTTGCGTGGAACCTATGATTCAATCATCCATAACTGTTCTATATAAACTCAAACAAACGTTAGCATACCATAAAATGTGATTAAAATTAGAGATTCAAAGTTTAAAATTTTACCAAACCAGTGTTGTCAAACGGGGGGCGTGCTAGGCGTGTGATGGATTGCTCTTGGGCCTTGTAAGACTCTTGAGGACTTCAAGAGGATGGTTTGAGGCTTGATGTCAATTGAGAGAGACCGGAACCTCGAGATATGACTTGCACCAATTCTTTGATTTCTGGAGAGCTTTTTAAAGAGCTTTTAGAGAGCTTTTTGAAGAGCTTTTTGAGAGCTTTTTAGAGAGGATTTTCATTTTATAGAGGAGAATGAGGATACAAAAAGCATGGAAAGAATCTCCCTCATAATGTTGTGTTTTATGACCATGATCAAGATTTGAAAAAAATGTCATATTTGATGATTTTATGCCATTTTCACATGTGGATGAACCTGGACATATTTGAAAAGTTATTGCACGAAATCAATTGACATAAACCAGCATAAAACTTTCCCAAAATGGATTCACATCAAAATTTACATTATTTCTATTATTTATTTATTTAATTCTGAATTATAATGAATAAAATATCAAAATAAATAGCATAAATAGTAGAAAAATGTATGGGTGGGTTTAGAGGTCGTGGACCATGTTAGGAATGAGTTTCAAACTTGAAAAGAGAGGCCCATTTGGAAAAAATCCAAGTTTGGTCAATATTTGCTTCATGCATTTTTTTCAAAAAATGACCAACTTTGACAATGCATATCTCTCTCAATTTTAACCTTATGAGAGTGTTCTGGGACTTTTTAGAAAGCTTAGGATGTCCCCTAAGAGACCTCTTTGGTTTTATCTCAATTGGATCTTCCATGTTCATGTAAGAAGCTTTGACCCAAAAGGTGTTTTTGTTCACTTTCCAAAATGACCTATAATGTCCAAATTCATAACTTCTTGTGAGTGCATATTTTGAACTTGGGAGATGAAGATGGATTGTAGGGAATTTCATCCTCTTCAAAATGAGCTTTGGATGGGTCATTTCTCATAAAGTATGATAAAGTTATGCTTAGTCAAAGTTGAGTTGACTTTTCCTACAAAAACCTAATTTAGCAACTTTTGAGTCTTGATAAATTATGAGCAATCCTTGATGAATCATGATCAATGATCCGTTGTCGCGCGCGGATCAAAACGAGTATTTTTCAAAACTGTAGTATTTAACGACAACTGTAACTCGAATATCATTCTCACAAAGATTCTTGATTTTATTAAACAACAGAAATCGAATTGGGGGGGTTTGGTTTTAAGGACGATTTATAAAAAAACAGAAAATAAGCGCTTAAAATAAGTGATTATGAAATAAGTCAATCTACTGTTTTGGGTTCCTACTATCATCGATTAATACAATTTAACTTCCCTAAGCGGATTCCTATTCAAATTCGATCACAATTTCATCCAACAAGCGAGAATGAAAAAAAATAAGAATTATGTTCCCTTTTCATCGAATTAAGCAAACGGTTAATCAACAAACGGGATAACGAATTAAGCATATGATATAACGCAATTATAATTGGGAAACATAATTCAATAGAACTAACAAGAATACTCTAAGATAATTCGAATTAAGCAAACAAATATAAAAGGCAAAATTGATATGAATAGAAATTGAATTGTAAATTATATTAACCTCAAGTTTTGGAAACCAAGTTACAGCAGATCAACTCTAACGGATTATTTCTCCATTCCCATTCGTACAAAATTGTTTTCTCCCTTTGTCTACAGTAAAAATGTGATCAATCCCCCTATATGCGGCTGCCCCCCAGTTAAAGAGGAACAATCTATTCGGTTTATAAACCAACTGGGTTGAAAATATAACCCAGGCCCAAAACTACTAACCCAAAACTTAAAAGTCTAAAGCTGCAACTTCAACGACTTTTTCAACCTTTCTTCACTTCGAATCAGCTTCTGGCCAAAACTATAAAATTGTAGTACATTTTCTTATCTTTCCAACGCATGGTCAAACGCCTCGATCCGATTTTTGTAGAATTAGTTATGAAGTTTTCCGTGAAAGCTGCAGTTGCTGAAAATAAAATACGAAAATTAATTAAATGCAAAAATAAAATAAATTAGCAAAACATATTAAAACATAAAAATAAACACAATAAACTAAAGAAATGCATTAGTACAATCATGGAAGAATGTGCATCAAAGTGCACTGATCAATCAACCCTTGATCAAATAATGAAATATACTTCAAAATGAGGATGTTGACCAAAAATCTTGAAGTTTAACTGTATGTGGGTGTTGGCTGAAGATTTTGATAATGTTATTAGAAGCCAAATGAATTAAACGTTTTGATCGAAATGAGGTAAAGCGTCATGTTTCGAAGTAGCAGAAGTAGTGTTTCTAATAAGTGTGTCAAAGCTTGGAGCTTCGAATGGCAATTATGGGAACATATCTAAAGAAGTCTTGGAATAACAACAAGGCTGTGTCTGGGAAGAGCGTTCGAAACGGAGAAGCACCAAAGCATTTGAAATTTAAATAGAAGCGGGACTTTCGAAGTTTGAAAGTTATGTGTTGGAACATTTGGAGACACGTGGAAAGATGGAAGAGGCATTGTCCTGCATGTTCTAAAAGTGGCATAATCCTATAGCAAGACCGTTATGGTCGAATTAGTATAAATAGAAGTCTTAGTATTAGGATTTCGTGTGTCATATCTATTATACAAAATACTCAATAACATTCAAACTACCACATGGCAAGGGAAACGAATGCAAGAGAAATGTATGTATGATAGCACCATGTATTTCTGATTTAATGAAAACCTTTTTACCATTTCCAGTACTTTCCTTTATCCTTTTTGTCAAATAACCTTTACAAGTTTTCTTATTTACAGTCTTTTCACTTCGAAATCTCTTCTTCAAAGTTTTTACATTTTAATGTTTTCTTCATATTTCAAGCACTTTATATCTCAGAAAACTGTCATATTTTCCATACCTTTACCTTCAAGCCTTAAAATCAAACCTTTTACATTCCAGAAATCCTTTATATTAACTGTTTTGTAAGTCGAAACCATTTACTTCACTTTTATGCAGTTTTACATGTCTTTACAATTAGCATTACAATTAGCACTTATTCATGTAACTTAGTTTTCACACCCATTTTGATCACATCTTTAGACTTTTAGAGAGAGAAATCGAAATAAGCCAAACACATATACAATATCAACCATGAATATCTGTTCGATCGTGAGAGTAACCTTAATATCCAAGGAGTCATAGGATCAATCTAGTCGATCCTGTGAGTTACCAGAGGAATTGGATAACAGTCAGAAAGATTATTCGATAGTTTGGAAGACTAGCGGTTGTTTACCAGAAATCACTGGAAACAGTGGGCCATAATTGACTTTTGCCCTAGCACAATCGATTTTCAGGCCTTTGAGCAATTGACTGAGCAAACATCCTCTGCAAGGCTTGAAACTTAACATGGATGATCTTGAGAACATATTAGGACAATTTTGAGCATTTGGGGTCCCTTGGACTCAAGTATCTTGATGCAACAAGAAACCCTAATTTGAGGTAGACTGCCTTAAGAGAGAGCTTGTCTGGCCAACCCTTGGACTACCTTGAGCAACTTGGGGATATTTCTTGAAATGTTTTGAGAAATATGGGAGGGCAAATTTTGGGATACAACAATGAGCATATTTCAGAAACTTTACCAAAGCCTAAGCATGGGCTTCTGAGCACAACAACAGAGATGGCATAAATATTTTGATGGGGGTCTTCCCCAACTGTTCCAAAATCTTATAGTCACTCTTTCGAATAATTTTCCGCACCTCCTCCATTTCTTGCTTGGAGGTATTTTCAACAATAACCTCTTTCAGTGCCTCGGTCTGGGCAGGCTCATTCATCCATTCTTTATCTCGAGTCTCTGTAGTGGATTCAGTAGCAGTGATACGAACTGGTAGTAACCACCTTTGGAGAGATCTCTGGAGAGAAAACTCTTCC
This sequence comes from Vicia faba, assembly GCA_948472305.1. Classification (NCBI taxonomy): domain Eukaryota; kingdom Viridiplantae; phylum Streptophyta; class Magnoliopsida; order Fabales; family Fabaceae; genus Vicia; species Vicia faba. The sequence continues at coordinate 1,337,709,843 of OX451738.1, read as the reverse complement.
GCTTATAATAATCTTACTAGTCCCAACAATATTGCTAAAACTGGGATCAATAACTTTAGCATTTTCATCTTCGACAATCAATGGTTCTTGCTTGATGCCATAGTAGTAGACATCAACTCCATAATTCTAAGGGATAGCCTTATTAGAGGAATGCAGAATTGGCCTAGGCACGGTAATGGTCATAGGATCAACCCTAGGCTTGGAAGTAATCTTCACATGACCCTTAAAAGTGATCCTTATAGGAGTATCAGAAATTGTAATCACGGACACGTCTTCAAGCTCCAGGCCTTGAGACAAACTTTTATATAAGCTCTCCACAAAAGGAGTCTTCTCAAATAGAATTACACGGTTATCCATCAAATGATAAATTCCTTCTTTCTGCAGTACATGTTGTACCCCAATTTTTACCTCTAAGATTCCTCTATCATCTCAAACCATCACAATACAATCAGATCACAAATTAGGGTTTAGGGTTTTTCTCCTACTGCATCGTGTCTTAGGGTTTTCCTATGAGAATCACCAAGCACCTTGAAGCACTTTTATTTGTATATCTTGTACTTGTATGCTTCTAACTAACCTCAAAATGTGTATATGTTATCTCTTGGAATATCATCTTGTAGGTCATGGCACAACTACAACCATCTCACCATCTCCTAGCACATATGATCAAAACTAGGGTTTGAAGTTTAATCAGGAGATCTCTAAATTTATGGTGATTAGGATTTTGAGTTGAAAACTAAAATTTTGCCCAACACAAGGTAAGCCACGCGCGCTAGGCAGTCATTTCATCAAACATGTTGTGGGAGCGCATTCATCAATACTTTTCTATGTGAAATATTCATTATTTTGAAAAATGTCCAACATCCAAGTTGTATCCCTAAATGTAAGGAACAATGTTGCTTCAGGATGTTTCTCCAAATTCTGCCTAAATTTTGAGATATAATTGAAGGAAGATGGCATCATACAAGCTGAAATGCTTTTCCCAGCCAGGCCTCACGCACGCGCAAAATTCCCAGTCAGGACTGGCATTCCATCAAGCAGTTTGTGAGCACACATTAGTATACAATTATCTCATTGATCCAAGATTCATTTTGGAAAATTTTGAACATCAAAGTTGGAGTATGAAATGTCCTCTCCATTTTTATTCAAACTTTGTGACATTTTATGCACCATAGAAGGAGATATAGGAAGGTAAAGGAATGCTCATGAAATGGTAAGAATTTTCATGGCATGCATGGAAATTTCGTGCCAACCAAAGCTCCAGCTACCAGCTCATGCCCCCAACACTTCTCACTTATTCAAAATGCACACTTTTCATCCCTCAAAAAACATAAAACACAACACCCCAACACTTCTCATTTCTTTATTTCTCTCACTCTCCCATTCTTCACTATATATAAAGCAAGTGCTTGTTTCAATCAAGGGGGTTGGAGAATCATAATTCAAAATCTCTCTCTCTCTCTCACACGAAGCTCTCTTCTCTCTCTTTAAGTTTCAAGCTTCACTTCCACCATTGTCAAGAAAAATTTCCTCCATATCCAAGCAAACTTCTTCACATCTCTCTCTACTCATCATCTTTTAACATTCAAGCTTCTCTCAAGTTTATTGCTCTTTACTTGAGCCCAAGCACCATCAATTTCGTTTCAAGGTAGATGCTCCATCTTTTTTTTCCCTTAATTGCAGAACTGCATTTTTTATTTAATCCATGAGCTTGTTAAAAGATCCAATGGCATATTCATGTTCATGGAATTTTTGTGATCAATTTTGGTCTTTGGATCGAGTGATTTGATGGAGAATTGAGGGAGAAAATCAAATCATAAATATGTTTGATAAAATGTGCAACTCAAAACCGTGTTCATGCAATCACTTTCGTGCGCTATTTTCTCCATCATCAAAGCATCATTTCATAAATTTTTTGATATTGTTGTGTTCAGCACACTTTGATCTTGAATGTTGATGTTTACATCTTTGAATTTCATCAAGAAATGCGTGAGATATTATGGTCAGAAATTGTTGTTTCAAAACGGAAATTTAGAAAGAATGTGATTGTTTGGTAGGGATGACTGCATGGCGCGTTTTGATTGAACATGACTTTACTTTCTTTTACAGCGCATTTGGAGAGTAACAGGTGTAAAAAGCTTCATATATTAATTTTTCTTTTATTTTCTTAAATTTCATTTTAATATTTTCTTCATTTAGAAAATTATCAAACAAATATTTTAAACTCCTTTTTCAGTAAATTTTCATATTTTGATATTTATTACCTTTTTTTAATAATTTTTTATTAATTAAAATCGTGTGAATAATTAGGGTTTTAATATTTATTTTAAATCTTGAATTTTATTTTCCTATTTCTATTAAGTAAATAAATCCATAAAAAATATTTTTGGACTCCTATCTGAGATTATTACTTGAAAATATTTTTTATCCAATTTTATAAAAATTTTGGTTACATTTTAAAAATCATTTGGACATAATATCTTTTATTTACATTAATTTTGCTAGTTTGTGTAAATAATTTTCTATTTCTTTTTTCCTTTAAAGATAAAATCCAAGAAAAATATTTTTTCTGATTCTTAGAGTTTTCTTAACATTTAGGTTATTTTACATCATATTTATTTTACATTTGGATCTAATTGATTAATTTTTAAACTTATTTTCCCTTTTTAGGGTTTTTGCTTGATCATGCATATTAATGGATTTAAATTTCTAACTTCCTATACCTATAAAATCATAGATGAAATTATTTGGAGTGCCTGAATATGTTTAGGCCATAAAAATCATTTTTATGGAATTTTACAATGTGATTTCATATTTTTCACAAATTATTTTCCAAAACTATCTAGTTTAAGGCTTAAACTTACTAGTCTCCAAGTTTGCATTTCTAAAGCAAATTTCCACCTCAATCTAGGGACTCCAAATTTTATTTCTTACTTTTATAGGACCTTAAGAAGTTAGGGTTTTAATTTCATAATTTTTCAAGTTATTTTTATATTTTTAAACCATTTTTGACTTAAGATTTCATTTTGGGTTTTACCTTTGATTAATGCTTGTAATTAAAAACTTTTGTACATGATTCTTGTTTGATTCTTGAAATAGAATATGGTACTGACTCGGAGCATATCTTGAGACAAATTCTTCAACATCATTGGGTCTTGGGTGTTGATAGATTGATAAACCAAATCCATTAAAATGGACGAATGATGCTGATGATATTTGAAACTCTAATCCCTTTCCTCTTCTTCTTATTCCCCTTTCTTATTGTATTACATGTTATGGGATAATGATCTCTATATCATTTATCCAAACATGAAATACATAGATTGATATTGACCGGCCTCAAAATAGGTGCGACTTCTACATAAGTCCACTTACGATTGCTTAACATAGCGCTAGATTTTGTCCCGATTCGAATAAATGATCATTCGTGGCCCAAACATATGTCTGCAAGCTCAAGTATGTTAATTTGATCCCTTTGATCAATTAACCTTGACATTCATTGTGTGGAGGCTTTGGTTCTACCAATCCTCTAATGGATCTTCATAAATTTTGGTCAAAGCGGATCACTTAAACATCGTTGATCATTAAGTGTTGCCTTGAGAATTCTTATATGGATGATATACTTGAAAAAAAGCAAATGCAACTTGTTGTTGAGAGGATTTGGTTCCACCAATTCTCTAATGAGTTCTAAATGCAAGTTTCAATATTGTCATCCAACTAACCACTAATTATTAACAATTGACTTTACCTTATGCTTTTATTTTTATGCTTTTACTTTATGTACTATTTACTTCAGCATTTACATATCATGCTATTTTCATCTTTTCTCACTTGAGTTTTTTTTTTCTTTTTAAAGATACTTAATAATCATAATAAACCATAAAAAAATTTAATGATACTTGGACTATTTGGTTACTATCCTTGGCATGATGGAGTATTGGACTTCTTGGACCTAGGAATAGAAACCTTGGCCTATGTTGTAAACCTTGTGACCTTAGTTGATATTTTGTCTGGAGTTCTTGAGATTTACCTCAAGACATTGGGTTGTTTGTTTGTTTTGTGTGCAGGTTATTATGATTACATTCTTTGTTTGTAATCTAGAATTCACCAACATACAGCTGTTACTCTGCCCAATTTTTGTGAAGACATAATAAATTTGAAGTTCGGTTCTCTCAAGAGGTCTAATATCTTTGCTTGCTTGGTTTCAATCCAAAGAATGCGAATTCTATCTTGACTCATAATGTCAAGTATTGGCTTATTGTTGGTTAGACGGTTCTTCTCCTTAGCTTTTACGTTATGCTTTAGGATAGTCTCTTCTTCTCCTCCCATCTTCTTTAATTTCAAAAATCTTCTCTCTCCCTTTGAAAACTCTTCTGGTTTTTAAACTCGAACCACTTTCATAACAAACATGGACCTAGGTCCATGTATTTTCAAAAACCTTTTCATAAATAAACTTTAATAAATTTAATAATACATTGACATTTTTTATGAGAAGACTAAAAGTCAATCAATCTCATTTCAAACTATTTTGCTACTTTGGCTTTTTACATTAAAACTTTTCTCAAAATATTGGACTCTTGTCAATCCTTGTAGTGATGCAAACGACTATACTTTTACAATATATAGTGAAGTGAGATATTTTCCACTTGGGTGTTGAGTGAGGCATTGTTAATTTTATAATCCAAGCCATATCCTTCACTTTGAGATGATGCAAATTCTCCTTTCTCATGATTGTGGGTAGTAAGTATGTTTTCCACACGGACAATGATGATGATGTCTTATCTCATAAAATTAACCAATACACTTGTGTTTTAAAATTTTCAAAAGGTGAACTACGAGTAACCTGATCCCCTATTGCACGGAAGGTGGTACATAGGCACTAATGGTTCGCAATCGTGGCGGGTGCAAAATCATAAAAAATACTTCTCTTCTCACCTCCACCATCTATTTCTATACAACATTTTATAGCCAAAATATATAGATTTTACAAAGAGGTTCCTGCGGAGTACCGTAAATGTTTAGGGTGCTAATACCTTCCCTTTACATAACCAACCCCCTTACCTTGAATCTTTCCCCCTCTTTTGGGTTACTCGCTCTTTTCCCATTCCTTTGGAAACAATAAAGCGTGGTGGCGATTTTTATTTTGATCTGTATAAGTCTAGCCAATCCAGTGGCTTAGTCTTAAACATTTCTACCGCTACCAAAAAATGGCGACTTCACTGGGGAAAGATTGACCTCTTGCTGGTCCATCCCTAAGTGGGTTGAGCCTATCTTTGTTTATATGTATATATGTGCTATTGTTGTTTATGTGTTATATGTTGTATATATGTTTGTCTGGATTTTCCTGGTTTTTAGGGGCTTGGTGATTACTTATAAGTTTTATACCCGGACTTGGCCAAACTTTAAGATTGGACGGGCGGTATAGTCGTGTTAACTTTGAGGGAGTAATCTCAAAAAAGGAGGCATGAGACCCCCTATTCAGTGGAGGCCTCTTTGACTGTAGTATCATTTACCGAGTAATCGGGAAGACTTACTGCTTTCGATCTGGGAGCCTGCTGAAGCTGAGGACCGTAGAATACCTAACCCATCTTAGCCTTTTAGGTGTAGTGCGGAAGCTATGACAGAGTAATCCGAAAATAGTTGTCACGCGATACTATGCTCGGATGAGTTTTTCTTACGAATATTATTAATTACCGAGTTAATCGGGAAGTTGGTAATATCCGAAGGAAGGATGTAGACTCTAACCTTTAGAACCTTGTTCAGCAGGTGATAAATTTTAGACATACCTTATGGGTAGTACCTTCGACCTCATGCTCGTGACGTTGAACCTATGAACCCTATATTTGTGATCTTGTGTGTCATTGTTGTGTCATGCATCCATGCACTCATAAGCATCTTTTGAAGGAATTTCATTTCGAGGGACTTGAAAATTGACCATTTGTGAATATCTCAGGTACCTTTTAACCATGGATTCTGGAAAAAGAAAGAACAGAAAATACAGTTTCAAAAATCCCAAGATAGATGAGTTGATCAGTCTAATTCCTGAGATTGAGTGTTCTACAGATTTTCGGAGCAAGTATGGATCCATCATTCCTCTAATGAAGCTTAGGATGAAGGAGGGTATTCTCTCGACCTTGGGCCAGTTCTATGATCCGATGTATCATTGCTTTACTTTCCCTGACTATCAGTTGATGCCTACACTAGAGGAGTATTCTTATCTGTTGGATTTACCTATTACCAATTGTGTTCCTTTTACTGGTTTGGAGGGTGAGCCAAAACAACACGAGATTACTGCTTTGATCCATCTGGGGAAGTCTGAAGTTGAAGCCCATATGACTACTAAAGGAGGGATTAGAGGATTACCAGCTCAATTCTTATTGGAGAAAGCTCGTTACTTTTCCAAGATGAAGAGTACGGTCACTTTTGAGGCCATCTTTGCTCTACTTGCTTACGGGTTGTTTTTATTTCCTAATGTGAATAAGTTTGTTGACGTTAATGCTATCAGGATCTTCATAATTGGAAACCCAGTTCCCACATTGTTGGGTGATGCTTATTACTCTATTCATCTTCGGAATTCTTATCATGGGGGGGATGATTATCTATTGCACGCCTCTGTTGTACTGGTGGTTTATTTCTCATATGCCTCAGTCTAATGCTTTCTGGGATGTTAGGAAGGAACCCCGTTGGGCTCCTAAGATCACGCAACTTACTCACTCAGATATTGATTGGTATCATCGGGCTTACCATGATGTAGAGATTGTCAACTGTTGTGGTAGTTTCCCCAATGTACCTCTTCTTGGTACAAAGGGAGGAATTAACTACAACCCTGTTCTTGCACGATGACAGTTTGGTTATTCGATGAGGGATAAACCAAATAGTATTCATTTGAGTAGTTTCTTCCTGAAGGAGGGAGAAGACCATAAGGAAGCTAGGGAGCAAATTACGAAGGCCTGGCGTCACATTCATAGGAAGAGTTGGAAAGACTTGGGACCTAGAGGGGCTGTTTCTTTGGAGCCTTATCTCCACTAGGTCCAAACGAGAGCTATTGAGTTGAAGATGTCATATTCCCGGGAAGCACCTATGCCTGATCTGTTTGTGAAGACCAAGTCTCCCTTATTGGATAATATGGAAGAGCTACAACTTGCTTTAGTCAGGATGCAGCAAGAAAAGGAAGCTTGGAAGAATAAGTGCCAAACTTTAGAGATTTCCTATAGAGCAGACTTGAAGGAGAAAGACGACTTGATTGAGATTCTTGAGAGTCGGGCTGTAGATACAATGGAGAGACAAGGGGATTTATTTTCCTTTAAGCCTCAGTCAGATGCTAGTTGCTCACTTCCTGATTTAGGTGATTGGAAGGAGGTTTCCACCAAATATGCGGAAGGAAATCAGAGGTTGAAGGCTCAGATTTCCAGGCTTACAGGGAAGCGCCAGCGTATAGAGTGATCTCCATCAGCTTTACTTCTTAGGATTTTAGACTTTATTTTCATCTTGTACTTGGGATTATTGAAAACTTGTAATCCATTTTTTGAAGTTATTATAATAAAACTTTTCAGTATTTCAAATGTGTTATTACTTTAAAATTTGCAATGTGTCCATAAATCTTTAAGTCCCTTGAAATAATAATAATAAAATAAATCATGTGAATTGCATATAATGCATCATATTGCACATATTTCTTGCATTTATTATGCATATCCAGGTGTCTTACCAAGCTTCTTTACTTTGTTCAACAAGCTGTCTCACCACTACAATACTCGAGCTAATTTCAGAAGGAAGATGGAAAACTTAGAACAAGAGAATCGCGAGCTGCGTGAGGAAGTTTCTGCTTTGAAGGTCGGCATGGCCAATCTCACTTCTCTGATGGAATCTTTGGTGGCTGCTCAGAATCAGCCACCGATTTCTCAGCCTCAACAGACAATAGTTACTACTCAAGCTTCGAATGTTGTTGCATATCCGAGGGAACCTCAACAAGGAAATAAAGGACAAGGTCATCAGAGGAAAATGAGCTTTGATATAATTCCAATGACATACACAGAGCTGTATCCTTCTTTGTTGAAGAAGAATCTGGTTCAAACCCGAGCTCAACCAGTTGTTCCTGAAAAATTGCCAAGAGGATATAAGGTTGACGCTTCCTGTGCCTTTCATTAGGATGCTCCTGGGAACGATTTGGAAGATTACTTTGCTTTGAAGGTCGAAGTTTATAGGTTGGTCCGAAGTGGTATCTTGTCATTTAAGGATATTTGTCTTGAGGTTCAAGTCAAATCTTTGTCGAAGAATAAACGTGATTGAAAACTTCCCCGGAGTTTAAGGATGATTAGCCTTCTCAGTTTATTAGCATTTTTACTGTTTTATTATTTGTAATTTTTCTTGTTTATCGTTGCACTGTTTGCATGTAAGAACTTGTTTGCATTTGAATGTTTAATCTTAATACAATGAGTATGTTTGTCTTGAAGAAATTCATTCGTTTCACTCGTATTTGGTTTCAATTTTAAATTAATTTATGATACCAACTTGTTACCCATCCTCTCACCTAGGCAGAGATTGGAGGGAGGATGATGATATTGAAATGCAAATTTTCTGGTTTTATGCTTTTGGGTAAAACCCAGTTGACGATGTACAAGCATTATTTTAAATTTACCAACACCGGAGATATAAGGGAGCGGAACCCTCATTAACCCATTTGAGCCTTGAAGTAGGAGTTTCTTTTTCTATTCAGAAAAACCCCTCATTTTTAACCCGGGGCAGGGTAGTGTTCAGTTAATCTGATTGAGTATTCAAATCTCACCAAGAGTGTGCATCTAAGGATATAATAATGGTTATCCTTCAAGAGGTTGACGGAAGTCAAAACCACAATGGTTAATCATCACTTATCAGGAGGGTGCGTCAATTGACGATATCTTAATGGTTATCTCTCGCACACCAGGAGATCAACAAATGATGATACAATAATGGTTATCCTTCATCTGCTAAGAAATAGGGCAGTCATAATTCTTCCAACGAGTCACAAATGACTCGAAGACACATGACATGTTCAAAAAGAAAAAAGAAAAAGATGATATGAATAAAAAAATTATGATGAAAAAGAAAGAGACAAGAATCCCCGCTAAGTCAGAACTTGAAAAAACAAATCGCTTAGGCAAAAGTCAGGGCATCCCGATGCACTTCAGATTCAAAGTCAAAAGGAATTTGTCCAGAAAGCAAGGAAGAAATGGAAAGCCTGAAATGCAATAAAGGATTACAGTGTGAAATCCTCAGAAAAGAATAGAGTCGCGTGACAAGAAACCCAAAAGAAGCAGGAATGAGCGACTTGCATGTCCAAAGAAAACCTTGTTTGATTCCTCAACCATCTTGAAATTTCTTTTGAGAGATTAATGTTCGTGTCAAATTAACTGAACTTAGGACTAAAGAACATCACGAAGAGGGTGGGTACCAAATATTTTTGAGTCTTAAATATTTTTTCTAAAAAACCGTGAACCAGGCCATGTTATAACCCTCAAAAGTCCTAATTAAAACAAGAATTATTTCGACAGCATACTCCAATGAGATAGTGTTTCCTGACTCCCATTAATTTTGCTAAATTATTGTGATTGGTATCATATTGCTTTTGTTATCTTTCGTATAAAAAATCCATGTTGCATTCTTGTTAGTGATTCACTCACAAGGTTTTGCGATATCTTTTCAAAATAAAATCTTCAAGACTTACATAATTCATGCCTTGGAATTCTCATTCTTAGAATAAACATTTTCTGCTTGTAAAACATTTGCTTGATATCATGGAAGTATATATTTGACTATCAGCAAAAGGCATGTTGCTGAGAAGAGTTATGGAGCAAAGAGGATGCAACATTCAGCCAATCTAGGGCAGTTACATCGAGATTCAACAAATATATGGAAGCCATTTAATCAGAAAGGTTATCTTAAAAGCATGCAGACAAAGGCAAGTTATGAAAGTTACCTTGATCAGCACGGTAAGCTTGGGACACCAGATTGGTTTCCCAGGGCATATCCAGATTTCGTCAAGATAACTACTATGTCTATCCCAAGACGATAATCTTCCTCAAGAGGGGTTGTTTCTTGTGATCTATTTTGTAGATGTGTGTCTGGCTTCCTCTAAGAGTTGTTGATCAATTTAAAGGGTTTCCTACAGGTTGTGTTATGGTGTTGGGTTTATAATCCCATTTTTCCAGTCTTGTTGCAGACTTCTCCAGCTGAGTGGGATTCTTTACCCAGCCAGGTGGTGATCAAACAGAGGTTAAAAAGAGATATGCATCCTTTTCTAATTTGATGGAGTTCTTTCTCCCTTTGTGTATTTAGAATTGATATGAAATCTCTTGTACAATATTGCTCCCTCCATTTACGACATTATTGTTGTTATGTGCTCCCTAAGTATCTAGACAATGGCAATATCTTTTCTAAAAAGTGCTGAAGTTCTTGTCAACTTTTCAGGAAGGCTTTCCCAGGGAATTTTTGTTGGAATAAGTATGATCTTCTTGTGTTTCTTAGATAATTGAAGACGATACCAATTGGTGTAAGGTGCAGTATTAGGTTTGTGATCCCATTATCCGCAGTCAAGTCTTGGTTCATTTTTTTGATTTTGGGTTTGCATGGTCTGAGGCCTCTATCCCAGATTCCCCAGCGAAGTTTTCCCTCATATGACGAAAGGTCGTGTTCCCTTGGTGTGCTGAGATGGAACTATTTGCGAAATGTCTCTCTTTTTGGCAGTGTTGGCATTATTGGTGGTATTTAATTCCCAGGCAATTAGACCAGGGCAGTATATTTTCTAAGAAGTGTTGAGACAGTTGTCAACCTTTTGGGTTTTCACCCGCCAAGTGTTGGGTTTGATTTGAAATCCCCATAAGTTTGACATCTTGCTATAATGTTAATTTCTTGGTTCCCTAGGAAGGATATCCCAGGGCACTTTTGTTGGAATAAGTATGATTTTCTTGTGTTTCTCAGATAATTGAAGATGATACCAATTGATGTATGGCTCATTGTTGGGTTTATGATCCTGTTTCCCTAACCAAGTCTTGTTTCATTTGAACCTCAGGTTTGCATGATATGAAGACTCTATCCAAGATTCCCCAGTAAAGGCTTCACTTATTTGATAAAAGTCTTTTCTCCCCGTGCATGCTGGGTTGGACTCATTTGCGAAGCATCTCCCTTTCGGCAGTACTTACATTTTGTTTGATTGCCCAATAGTCAAGCAAGGGCAATGTTATATTTAAGGAGTGTTAAGGCATTTTTCAGTTTTTTGGGTTTTCACCCACCAAGTGCTGGGTTTGATTTAAAAATCCCCATAAGATTGATTTCTTGCTGTAATGTTTGACTTCTTAACTCCCCAAGTTGTTATCCCCATGAGGTTTCATACTTTTTCCCCAGAGAAGTTTGTGCAATACCTACCCTTAATATTGAAGAACGTATCTTTGTTTCCCCTCTTCGATATGGTGTTAGCCTCCCTAATGAAGTCAACACAAGGTCCCCAGTTGATATTTCGATGATGAGGCACTATCTCCCCTAGTGAAGTCTGCATGATATTTCCCCAATGAAGTCAACACGAAATCCTTAGTTGATGATTTGACGATATGGTTTCCATATGCCTTATTTGAAATCAGTATTGCAATCCCCAGTAGAAGTATAGACCATGAAACATGTGTTTTCCCCATTGAAGTCTGTGTGTTATTCCTCGATAAAGCCTAGAGGAGGATGTTATATCCATGTATCTGTACTGATTTGTTTCTATGATTTGATTATTTCCGGATTTTGTTCTTTCCCAGTGAAGCTAAGCCTTGCAATAGGATTCTGTTCCTCCTTTGGTGCTTACTTTTTATGGAATTTTCATCTTGAATGTGATTTAGCTGAGTATTGATTGTACCCGAGTTGGTTTTGTCTGGTTATTCCCTGTATTATATGTCTGTTTTGTCAGCATATACATAATAACACTCATACATTCACACATAGTTAAATTTAGCAAATCATTGTTCATTTGCACTCATTAATTTTTTTGTTAGCATATTACCCTGTTTTGTAGATTTGTGTTGTTCTCTCTCCAATAGAGTGTTAACCTTAAGCATAAAGTGTATATTCTTTCAATTTCCCCACTGAGTTGTCCCTCGTGGAAGATTTTTGCTTTAGCCTTCCTGTACAACTTTTTGTCTGGATGATTTGGGTTTCCCTCTTGAGTTTATTTCTCAAAGGATGTATTTTGGTTGACTGATTCATTTCGGTTTATTTTTGGTTTGAATCTTTGGATCCCAAAAATATTATTACTTATGATCTCTTCAAGCTTCAAGCCTTAGTTTGAGGATGTCCATTTATTTTGGCACGATAAGACTTTATCTCCTCAGCAGGAAAATGTTGGCATTTCCCCAGGAAGCTGTATTTCATTCCCCAGGAAGCTGTATTTCATTCCCCAGGAAGTCATGATTCATCCACCAGGAAGTCATGATTTATTCCCCAGGAAGTCATTTTTACAATCCTTCCCATAACAGTAAGTATCAGGTCTCTTTATTTGAGCAACTTATACTTCCTTGTAAAAGTTGGCGTTACATTTTTGCTATCTTCTCTATGAGTAGATAGTTTGCAGTTCATTGTCAAATTACTCCAGTGGATGGCAAGTTTTTTCAATATGACAGAAAATTCATTAAGAAATCTTTGTAAATGGTAGTCTCTTTACTTGAGACAGCTTATATGTTACCCATTCCAGGAGGAATGCCTTGATTAAAGAAGAAGTTAAGACCCGTTTTAGGTGAAACGCCAGAATTTTGGGGAAACTTGTTATCTTTTTGCTACCTTCAGTGAACGTTGGTAGTTCACCGTCAGTGAACGTCGGTGCTATGAAATTTTCTTTGTACCTTCAGTGAAAGTTTGTAGTTCATTATCAGTGAACATCGATGTTATTCTCTTACTACCTTCAGTGAACATTGGTAGTTTACCATCAGTGAACGTTGGTGATTGTTATATTTTTGCTACCTTCAGTGAACGTTGGTAGTTCACCGTCAGTGAATGTCAGTGCTATGATATTTCTTTTCTCTCTACCTTCAGTGAAAGTTGTTAGTTCATCGTCAGTGAACGTCGATGTTATTCTCTTACTACCTTCAGTGAACGTTGGTAGTTCACCATCAGTGAACGTTGGTGATTGCTATCTTTTTGCTACCTTCGGTGAACATTGGTAGTTCACTGTGATACGGTGGGAGAACTGACTTGTGTTTTGCGTTTGTATTTGCACTTGTTCGGTTTAGCAAGAGTCGCCACCGACTTTTTATTTTATCCTAAGGAAAGGTTAAAAAGCACAGGAAAAACCTTTTGAGATGTTTCGTGGGTTCGGGGGGTAGATTATGAAAAGGGAAGGTATTAGCACCCTTTTCATCCATGGTTATCCATGGGCTCTTAGTTACTTTGTTTAGATCACTTGCCTTTGATTTTCAATTGTTTGAAATTGTTGTGTGTGTGTGTGTGTTTTGAAAATGTTTTTGAAGAAGATGCCTTGTCTTAGGCAACCGTTGTAATGACTCGTGTTTGAGTGTTTTACAAAGGTGTGTATCTTTTTGAAAAGATGTTTCAAATGTTTTTTGAAAGTGTTTGTGGAGTGTGGTTTGAAAAGTAGGCAAGTGTTTTTGCAAGTTTGATCAAGTAACTAAGAGTTGTCTACCCTATTGTACTCAAAGGTTTTTCTCATGTTTTAACCCTTTTAACAATTTTGTTCCACCATTGTATTTGGTGGACAATCTTGCGTTTAGGATGTTTAACGGGACAGGCGCGGGTCAGCGTATGGACAATGAATGCAATGGTGCCAAGTATCTTTGGAAATTTGCTTGAAGGGACTATGATCATTTTGATAGGCAACTTTCGAAAGCGTCATCGAGGGACTATGATCATTTGGATTTGTTTTGTTTTGCCAAAGAAGCTCAACATGCAAGCATGGCCCATTTTGGAAGGCAACAAGCGGCATTACCCCAGGGGTGCAAGTGTGAATTGTGTATTGATTTCATGCATTTGTCTTGTATTAGGTTATCTAGCGTTTGATTTTATGTACATGCAAACCCTAGGTCTAACCATGGTATATTTGAAAGCGATAAATTGCAGGAATTTAAAGTCTACACTATTACAAATAAGTATCCGGGAGTGGGGGTACAAATGTTTACAAATGGGGATGAGACTTTAGGGAGAGTAGTGTCCAAATAAATTACAACCAAATCGAATTGCGATCTCAAATGTAATATGTATCAATGTATAAGAATAAGCAAATGTGTATGTATCAAGGTATTTCTGTAAGTGTATGATTATTTACAAGGTTGAGAAATGTTAACTTAATGAGAAAATTAAGTATTGTCTATTTATTTTGTTTTTGTATTCTTGTTAATATGTACAGACAAAATATTTTAAGAAAAGAAATGGAAATGTTTTAAGCTTTTAGAGAAAAGTATCATTTATACATTTTTGGTTTATGTACAAAGTTTCAATTAAAAGAAAAAGAAATAAAGGAAAGTTTATTTTCTTATGTATTCATTAATATGCATTTTTAATTATACTAACAAAAGAATAATTTAAGAAAAAAAAGTTATATATATAAAAAAGGTTAAGTGTATCATTTTATTTTATAAAATTTAATTGTGTTATAAAAAAAAAGGAAATAAAAGAGTTAATAAAATTTAGTGTAAAAAAAGAATTTATTGTGTTAGTTTATAAAAAATGTGATATGTAAAAAAGTATTAGTTTTAGAAAGTTGAATGGGCTAAAAGGGAATTAGGCCCAAACTAAATAATCAGAATAAATGAAAAGGGGGGTGTTAATTGAAACGGGCTTAAGGCGTTGTAACGGGCAAGGCCCAGCATAGTTCACACAACAATTTGTTTTAGGGTTATTTAAAGTTTGTTCATTTGGAATAGAGTTAGGGTTACAGCGTCGTTCCTCCATTGCTTCGTTCCTCTTCATCTTCCTCACCATAGCCACTGAGCTAAACCTCTTCTTCGCCTACAGCCAACCAGCGCAACTTCCACTTCTTCTCCCTCCATGGGTCGTTCCAGTAGCGGTTACACAAGGTTTGATTTCGTCTTAGCACATTTTTGAGGGTTTTGATTCATACATGTTTTGATTTTATAGATTCTAATTTCATGTATTGTAATTTGTTTCCGTTGAAGCGCGTGAAAGGAAAGGAAAGAAGAGATACTACCTTAACCCTCGGAGACAGAGAAGGAGAGGATCGGAGGCACTGTGGGTGGCTTGGGCAGAGGAACGCACTATGTTTGAGCTAGCTTGCCTCCTGGTATCTTTACTTTTTTACCTCTTTGTTGTTGATTTGATGATGACTATCTGAAAACAACTTCTTTATCCTCTTCTCTTTTACTTGCTTCTGTCGCCTCTGAATATTTGTTGTTGATTTCTTTTCCTCGCCTCAGTATGCTTATTGGCATTTGATTCTTGAGTATTGCTTCTGATGGCTAGTCGAATGTTGCTTCTGTTTGTATGCTCTGAGATGATGATGTTTGCTTTCTCTGTTTCCTTGAAATGCTTGATTCGTTTGGTTGCCTTGAAATGCTTGTCTGCTGATATTGATGTGTTGTTGTTCTAACCCTATGATGAAAGTTTTCTGAGGGTTTTGGCTATTTCGCTGACTCTAGGATGGTTTGGATTGATGGTATGAATGCTTAGTGTTGGTTCTAGTTTATACACAGGTTTGTGGCTTTTTGAAAGGAGCAGGTTATGCTTTAGGCTTTGAGACTTGACACAGTTTGTGTTGTTTGAGGCCTTTACTGCAGGCTTCAGGCTTGAGGGCTCAAGCTTGGACAGGTTATGTGCTTGAAGTTGGGTTTAATGCAGGTTTAACACTATCTTGAGAGGGCTTGTGGTGCTTCTGTAATACTTGCTTTTTGTGTGTTTATGTCACAGTTTGTGGTTTACTTAGGCAGGCATGGAATTGTTTACAGGTTAAGAGATTTTAGGCTTTGTTTGACAGGGCCTGTAGAGGTTTGGGACTTTAGGCTGGAAGCTTGTAAGCTTCTGGTTTGACACAGGTCTGGTTTTTAAGCTGATGTTTATGCAGGTTGAGGGAACTTGGAAACTGTCTTGGAGGCAGGCTCTTGCTTGTTCTACCTCAGTTTGTCTTATTATTTTGGTTATGTATTTTTTGCCCCCCTTTTTGTACTGTGTTGGTATCATTGTTTTATATCTTCCTGCCTAAAGCCTGTAAGCCTCCTTTTCTTCTTCTTTTTTTCTCTCTCCAGTACAAATTAAAGCATAAAAATATTGCTTAGATTTGTCCTTATTCTGAAAAGGTAGCTGGCCTAGGAAAATGATGTGATTTGAACATTGCTTGTACTTGTGGTTTAGCTCTGCATCTCTTCCATATTTCTTGCATCCAGATTTTATGCTTCTTTGTACTTCTTGACAGCTTTTGGGTAGCTTGTGGCCAGTTTCATTCAGTTTGCAATTAGTTCAATTTGGACTTTGTTAATAATTTATGAACTATGCAGCTTTGTGCACTTTTCAATTGATTTGCCTCCTTTGGTTGAAAACTTAAAACTAGGCAGCATGTGTGACAATTTTGAATTTGTGCAATTATACTTTTGTGCATTTCATTCCTTAATTGCGAACAACTTCATCCCTCTTTGTGAACCAAGAGCAATCTTGTGATTTGCAGAGAGGGCTAACTGATTCCGGCCAGTTACCCTTAATGATGAATTCATTTTAACTGTCTGCCTTTTATTATTTCATCTGCTTTTGACCTTTTTCTTTTTCTTTGTTTTGCAGATAAAAATCAATGGAGAGGAGTAGCAGTAGAATAATGAAGATGAAGACTTAGGAATTTTAGGACATAGTTTTGTTTTCAATTTAAATTATTTGTAATAATATTAATGTAAATAACTGTAAATAAATTTACAGCATTTAAATAATATCTGTAACAAACAATTTAAAATGAATAAACATCCCCTTTTTTTTTATCAGTTAATTCCTTCTTTCTTTTCAATTGTTTATTTTAATTATTTGAGTTTCTTAAATTAAAACAATTGGAAATAAATCCAATTATTCTGACTTTAGAAAAAGAAATAATTAATAAACGTCCGGCGTTCCGAATTAAACATAACAATGCACAATCAAATCAAACAAACATCCCTATTCTTTTGCCTTCACTGATCATACCAAACACTGCAAACTCAATCCAAATGCTTCAGTCTAAATCTCAGAGTAAACTGAAAAGAACTGTAAAATTAATCCTTTCTGAGAATGCGCGCACAAAAACCCTAATTTTTTATTAAATGTCAGAGAAGCGTCCGCCTGATCAAAACCTGAGCCAACTCAACCAAACCTTAGCAATCTGCCTGAACTGCTTTAAAATCAATGAAAACCCTAATTTTGTCTGACTGATAAGAAAAGTCTGTTTGACTGATTCTTACGCCAATCTGAAAAATCAGGAAAAGCCCGAAGCTGTGATTTCTTGTGGAAAAATACAAGGGCAAATTTTGGGGTACAACATTCACCATCAGTGAACGTTGGTGATTGTTATCTTTTTGCTACCTTCAGCGAATGTTGGTAGTTCACCATCAGTGAACGTTGGTGCTATGATATTTCTTTTCTCTCTACCTTCAGGGAACGTTGGTAGTTCACCGTCAGTGAACGTCGGTGTTATGATATTTCTTTTCTCTCTACCTTTAGTGAAAGTTGGTAGTTCACCATCAGTGAATGTTGGTGATTGTTATATTTTTGCTACCCTCAGTGAACGTTGGTAGTTCACTATCAGTGAACATCGGTGCTATGATATTTCTTTTCTCTTTACCTTCAGTGAAAGTTACTAGTTCACCATCAGTGAATGTTGGTGATTATTATATTTTTTCTACCTTCAGTGAATGTTGGTAGTTCACCGTCAGTGAACATCGGTGCTATGATATTTATTTTCTCTCTACCTTTTAGTCAAAGTTGGTAGTTCACCATCAGTGACGTTGGTGATTGTTATCTTTTTGCTACCTTCAGTGAACGTTGGTAGTTCACCATCAGTGAACGATGGTGCTATGATATTTCTTTTCTCTCTACCTTCAGTGAAAGTTGGTAGTTCACCATTAGTGAATGTTAGTGATTATTATCTTTTTGCTACCCTCAGTGAATGTTGGTAGTTCACCGCCAGTGAATGTCGGTGCTATGATATTTCTTTTCTCTCTACCTTCAGTGAAAGTTGGTAGTTCACTGTCAGTGAACGTCGGTACTATGATATTTTCTCCCTACCTTCAGTGAAAGTTGGTAGTTCATCGTCAGTGAACGTCGATGTTTATGTTTCTACCTTCAGTGAATGTTAGTAGCTCACCGTCAGTGAACATCGGTGTTGTTATTATTTTCTCTTTCTACCTTCAGTGAATATCGGTAGTTTCGCCTTCAGTAAAAGTTGGTGTATCCTTTGATCTTTTACCATCATCTATGAGTCATTATCTTTTTTATCTTCTACCTCCGACTATTAAGTTTGGTAGTTCACAGTTGGTTGTCAATCACTTTTATCCTATACTATCTCCTCTTTAGCTGAGTTGATGCTACTTTATCTCTTCTTTGGTGTTACTCCAATAAGAGTTGGGTCTTTTATTCACCAGTGATTTATTTTCCTGGTTGGGTTTCTTTTTTATCCTTATTTCCTTTGCCACATCCCTAGTTGTGTTTTGCATCCCTTTGAAGTTATTCATATGCATTCATACTGTGATACGGTGGGAGAACTGACTTGAGGTTTTGCGTTTGATCGCAAATGTTGCGGTTAGCAAGAGTCGCCATCGACTTTTCTTTTATCCAAAAGGAAAGGTGAAAAAGCATAGGAAAGACCTTTGAGATTATTTCTTGAGTTCGGGGGGTAGATTATGAAAAGGGAAGGTATTAGCACCCTTTTCATCCATGGTTTTCCATGGGCTCTTAGTTACTTGCTAGATCACTTGCTTTTGTTTGAAATTATGCTTTGTGTGGTTTTTGAAAGTATTTTGTAAATAAGCCATTGTTTAGGCAATCTTTATAATGATTCTTGTTCGTAAGAATGTATACAAAGATGTTGATCTTTTGAAAATGTTTTCAAGTTTGTAAGATGTTTTGAAAGTGTAAGTGTTTGTTTTGAAAATAGCAAGGATGTTTGTTTTGAAGTGGAGTAAGTAATTTGGAGCAATCTACCTACTCAAATGTCTTTCTTGTTCATTTTCTTTTCCTTTGAAATTATTGTCTTACCATTGATTTGGTAAACAACCCTATCTTTGGATGTAAATGGGACGGGCGTGGGTCATCGTATAACCATGATTAGCAATGTTGTAAGGTATCTTAGCATTCTTTTGGAGGAACTAAGATCATTCATAAGGAAACTTATATAGCGTCATCGAGGGACTATGATCTTGTATTTGTTTGTTTTTGCTAAGATACTTCACATGCATAATATGGCCATTTTGTATAAGGCAACCAAGTGAAATAATCCTAGGGGTGTTTGTGTGCCAGTGCATCATTTTCATGCTTGTTTTTGTCTTGAATTAGGGTTTTCTAGATATTGATTTTAGTCTTTCCATACAAACCCTAATTACTAGCATGCTATATAAAAGCGATATATTGCGAAATTTAAAGTTACTACGCTATTACAACATTTGTGGGGAGGGGGGTGTACAATTTGTAAATGGGGATTGCAAGAATTTAAACCTAATTAGTCTATTACAACCATATTTAATTGGTATGAATATACAAGGAATTGAATAAATACAAAGTATAAACATGAATAAATGTACAAGATACAAAATGTAGAGAAAATGAATTTTGTTTAGTTTTCATGAAAAAAAATATTGTCTTAACCTAATTAAATAAAGAAAATAGTTAATTAAGTTTGAATTTATTAAGAAAATATTTTAAATGAAAACCCTAATTCTATTAATTAATCAAAATAAAATAAGTTTAAGAAAAGTATTTTTTGGTATTTTTTATCTTAAAAATATTTATGGCATTATAAATTATTTTTATTCCTTTTTATATTAAAAATAATGTATTTTAAATGGTGTGAAAAATAAATAAATAAAAACATAATATTAATTAAGTTTACAAGATTATTTAATAAAATAAATAAAGTATAATAAATAAAAATATTTTTATGAGAAAAATAAAATAAAATAAGTCAAAATATAAATATATCATTTTTTGTATTTTATGATTTTTTGTATTTAGAAAAAATATATTTGAGAAAAGATGTAAGGCGCGTGCTTCTACCATGGGGTGGCTATACATCCGTTAATACAAGTAAAACAATAAATATGTAAGGCAAAATACGCCCTGAAGACTTCATCGTCAACCTCCAGCCAGACCATCTATAACTTTGTCATTTCTCATCAAAAATGAAAACTGTAAACATGAAACTTGTAGCAAATTTTCTCACGATTCCAGATATGTAAAGTATTAAAACTATAGATCAAAGATAAGCAAGGATTTTAATGGCCCTAATCTAAACTCTAAAAATTTCAGAAATTTTTGTTTCAAAATTCTCTAAGTTCAAACAAAATTAATGGAAACTAAGGACATGGTTAGCTTCAGGGCAATGATATCTACATGTTTTATTCACAAATAAACTATTGATGATGCCTGTATGAAGAGTTTCAAGTTGAGAAAACATACCTCAAAACTGGAAATTGTGTTTGGAGTTTGAGCTTGTTTCAAGTGATGGTGATGATCAGGTTAGCTTCCTTGAGGTCCTAGGAAGCTAATGCAATGGTTTGCTCAAGTTGAGAGTGGCTGAAATGACTTGGAGAAGTCAAGTTGCAGACTCGCTTTTTTGGTTATGGAAGTTATGGTAAATGGTGTTACAGTTCTGGAATAAGGATAGGGATGAGTTGTATTTGATGTAAGGAAGCTTTAGACTAAAAGGCCAAGAAACGCACAAGGGAAATGAGAGTTTGTTGTTCAAAGTCAGAAACTGTGCAACAATGGAGTTTTTGGGAAATTTTTGATTTGAGAGAGTTTTGGTGTATTTCAGGGTGCTCAAGCTCGTGTCCTAGCTCACAAATGGTGACTCTATTTATAAGCAACAAGTTTGGAGTGCTCTAGTTGATCAGAATTCAAATTTACATGTTTAAGTTAAACATGTGATTTTTTTTACAAAACAAGTTTCCATGCCTTGTGTACTTGCTAAGATAGAGTGGCTATGCTTTAAACAAGCTTGTTTTTGACTTTGTGGATGGAGTGTGATCATAGGGAACAAGTTAGAGGCTCAATGTGAACTTTATGCAAAAAGCTTGCTTTACAAGAATGGCATTGTTAACTTTGTGCCATAAATGGAAATGCAACTTGGACAATAGCTCAATTGCTTGGATCAAAGCCCTAAGAGATGTGTAAACATTTAATTATGGAGTGAAAAACATGTTTGAGGCCTGAAAAGCAAATATTATGCATCCTAGCATGGAGTTGGTTCATGTGTTCATCAAAAATGACTTGTAATTCAAGTGACAAAACCTATCTTCATCTCTTCGATTCTCCCTCCTCAAGAATGATCTCAAGGAGTTGTTGGACATTTTGGAAATCTTGCAATGTTCTCTACAACCCATCTTTGAATTTCTTTTTAAGATTCCCCTCGGAACTATATGAAAAAGTTCCATGAGGTTAGGTCAAAATCCTGACCAAATTAAGGCAAAATTTCACTAAGTGTTTAGTTTCATGACCACATGTTCATAAAATTATAACTTGAGATCCAAGCATTTTTGGAAGGAGTTGTGTAAATAAAATTTGTAGATTTCATGGATATGTACAACTTTCATGTTAGAAGTTTCTCTTGAATCATCTTGCATCATGGTGAATATTTGGCTCAAAGTTATGAAAAAATATGACATTTCCAACACTTAGAAAAATTTCTATGTTAGAAATTTTGACTTTTCAAAATGAAATATTGACTTTTTGATTCCTTGATGAATAAGTTTCATATTTTGACATGTTTTAATGAATTGTGATCCTTGGCACTTGAATTTGACCAAAAAGTCAAAGTTTGACTTTTTAGTATACAATTGACTTTTGATCAGTTGACTGAAAAATTCATCTGTCAATCCAATGGACTTGCAATGTTTTAAACCATTCCATTAGGTAAAAATGATGCAATTTGACTCTTGAGATCATTCCTTAAACCAATTGATCATTTTCTAGGTCAAAAATCAGAAATTGCCATTTCTCAGTAAAAACCCTAATTTTGACCATTTTGCCCTTTTGGAGATTTGACCAAATTTCTTGAGGAGTTGTGGTCCTAACTTGATCAAATGACACATATGAGTTTAAAATTTTGATGTGGATAAACATTTTTTAAGTTTGACTGTGAATTGGCCATAGTTGACTTTTTCCCTAATAAAACTGATTTTTAGGTCAATTGCTCAATTGACTGAGCAAAAGTGTGATCCAAGGCTTGAAACTGGACATGAGTAATCTTGGGGGTCCATAATGATCCATGAAAGTCATATGGGGCATTGGAAGTTCAAAAATCCTTGTGCAAACTCAAACCCTAATTTTGGTCATCAGTGCTTGAGGATGTGTCTTGAGCTGATCAAACCCTAGTACAGTCTTGAGCCCAAGGAGATCTTTTGAGTAAATTCTTTATAAGTGAGAGGGAAAATTTTGGGAAAAAACAGCTTCCTCTGTTCAATCTTCTTAAGCCTGAAGAGTTAGATTGGCATGTTTTGTCATTCGTGACTCGAAGGTGGAAGATGATTGGACACTAGAGTGCCCAGAAATATGCACTAGGCGATGTGATGGTAGAGGGAATGGGCTTAAAGATGCCATTTGGAGAGATGATAGAAAGTTGTTGGAGATGGGCTTATAGATTCCATCCAAGAGTGATTGTTGAATTGTAATTTGTAAGTTGAACAAATGAGTATCAGAATGGTGTATGTGTCTGAAGCGTATTTGAACTGTATCTGGAAGAGGCTCTGAATGAATATTAGAATGGAATCCGTGTATGGAGCGTATCTGTACTGTATCTGGAAGTTGAAAACTGAATAAGTATCAGAATGGCATCCGTGTCTGGAGCATATCTGAACTGTATCTGAAAGTTGGATTTGAATGAGTATCAGAATGGCATCCATGTCTGGAGCGTATCTGAACTGTATCTGAAAGTTGGATCTGAATGAGTATCAGAATGGCATCCATGTCTGGAGCGTATCTGAACTGTATCTGAAAATTGTGAACATTGTTAATGGTAGCTGTTAACCTTATCCTGAAAAGGGTAAAATGTTAGCTAAAATGCAAAGTCATGTTGTATGAAATGCATGGTATAATGCATTTGTGTTATTAATGTTTATGATATATGGATGCAATGTAGGTGTATGCAAGCTAATCTGCCACACTGTTGTTGGATTGGGGAAAATAAATCCCTGACTGCTGCTAAGGATATGTAGTATAAGTCTTCATGTTGTGAAGTCTAAGTGTTTGTGAATTTCTGCTTGGAGGAATAGACTATGTTGCAAGGGAGATGTCGTGTACTGCTTGTAAAATCCTATTTGGGGAATCCTGAGAAATTTGATGACTTCTACTGGGGATTGATAACTGGAAGCTTTGTTCTGATGGGGATTAAACTGCACACTGCAGGGGATTATGGAAATAGCATATAGAGATTTCCCTACCTCTTAAAGCCATCAGTGATTGTCTTTCTATTTTGCTTATTTATAAACAGTAATTATATTCAAATGCATATGTTCAAAAATGAATCATTGGACGTTTTTTCAAACAAAACACAAGAGTAAAGAAAAAATAGATATTTTTTCATTTTCAAAGGGATATCTTTGTATTGACTTTGAGTAAGTATTTTTGTACAATGGGACAAACATTCTAGTAAGAGAATGTCGTCGAAAAAAATGGAAATTTTGATACAAAGAAAAGATAGCTATGTGCAGTAATCCCATGGGGTTCCCATTCTGCCATAGCCTTCGTATCTCTGAGCATCTTGTCTATTTGTTGCCTTGTCTGGAGTTGATTGAATTTATCAGAACCTCTGAGTTTGCAGGTTGTATGTAAGGTGATCCAATGGGACATAGTCATATGCTTTAATTCCCTAACTTTTGCCTAGACCGCCCTTTCGGGTTTTCAGTCCACCGGGATACCCTTTTTTGCCCAAGCCGCCCTTTCGGGTTTTCAACTTTCCGGGTGTGCAGATTCTTTGTTTTTTTTTATCCCTAATTTTTGCCCGAACCTTTTTGGTTCACCGGGATGCCTTCGTTTTTCCTAGGTGTGTCAACCTAGCGGGTTTCTTATGTGTAGTATCTTTTGACTATGCATGCGTTCGTAGGGTACGACAGGTCATCGCCATCCATGGTGGTTAAGATCATTTCCCCTCCAGAGAATATATTTTTGTTTACAAATGGTCCTTCGTATGTAGTAGTACATTTGCCACTGGGATCACCTTGCGGTAGTATGATGCGTTTGATCACCAGATCTCCAACTTGATATACTTGCCGTCTGACCTTTTTGTTGAAAGCCTTGATCATCCGTTTTTGATACATTTGACCATGACAGACAACAGTAAGATTTTTCTCATCAATCAAGTTTAATTGATTAAGTCGAGTCTGGATCCAATCTTCTTCATTCAACCCTGCATTCTTCATGATTCTTAGAGAGGGGATCTAGACCTCAATATGCAAAACAACTTCCATGTCGTAAACCAGAGAAAAGGGTGTTGCCCCGGTTGATGTGCGAGCTGTGGTACGATATCCGTAGAGAGCGAATGGTAGCATCTCATGCCAGTCTTTGTATGTGACTGTCATTTTCTGTATGATCTTTTTAATGTTCTTATTTGCGGCTTCGGCAGCGCCATTCATCTTTGGCTGGTAAGGGGAAGAATTGTGATGCTGAATCTTGAATTGCTCGCACAAGGCGGTGATTATAGTAGTGTTCAGGTTTGTACCATTTTCTGTAATGATCCTCTTCGGGATACCATAACGACAGATGAGATTCTGCTTGATGAACCGGGCGACAACATTCTTGGTCACAGAAGCAAAAGAAGCTGCCTCCACCCACTTGGTGAAATAGTCAATGGCCACTAAGATAAAGCGCTGTCCATTGGAAGCTGTTGGCTTGATTTCCCCAATCATATCAATTCCCCACATAGCAAAGGGCCAAGGAGCCGTCAAGACTTTCAGAGGAACCAGAGGTACGTGCACCTTGTCAGCATAAATCTGACACTTGTGGCAGGTTCGAGAGTGTTGATAGAAATTTTCTTCCATGGTAGACCAGTAATATCCTGCCCGTAGGATTTTCTTTGCCATCGTATGCCCACTGGAATGGGTGCCAAAAGTGCATTCATGTAACTCATCCATGATCCTTTCAGCAAGGTCTCTCCATTTTTGAGCATACTCTTTGAATCCTTCACCCGTTCCTATTGATATACCCTGGAGTTGGGTACGCGTAGGAGCGAGGTCGGAGTTGTACTGATACTACCTATAGAATGTAGTAGCTAAATCTTCCCATCTACGGATACTGGCTCCGTCCAACTGATAGAACCACTTGAGCTGAGTCCCTGAGAGACTGTCTTGAAAGAAATGGATCCATAAGTTCTTATCAGCAGTGTAAGGTTGGATCTTTCTCACATATGACCGGAGGTAAAGCATTGGACAGGAAACTCCGTCATACTTGGCAAAGGCAGGTGCCTTGAACTTATGGGGAATCACCACCCCATATGATAGACCCAGATCTTCGAAATCCAGACCGGGCAACTTCTGAATTTCCATAGCGCTCAAACGGTCTTCCAGCTGTTTGTACTTATCCTCAACAGGAGGATACTGTTCTTCATCATAGTTTGTCTCGTTGTCCGAGACCATAGGGCTAGAAGCCCTCCTTTCTTGTGGACTATCCTTCCCTCCAGATGAGGTGGTCAGATCAACTTCATTTTGCAGCCCGTTTCCAAACCTGCATCCAGTATTGAACAAGATGGTCCTCTTCTTCTTCTTCTTCTTCTCTTTCAGAATCAAAGTCTTCAGGTCCTGCTGACCCTTAGCTAGATTCATGAACAGCTCTTGAAACTGGGCATTCTGGGCCTGGAGGGCCTTGATAGCTTGCTCAGTTGAAGGTTCAATAGACATGATGATTGCTGAAATAAATAGCGAAGAAGATAAGAGACCTGTAAAGGGTACCTGTTTATGAAGTGCATGGGATGAAATGCGTATGATTTATGATTTCAAAGATAATCGGGATTCAAATTTGTAAACAAGAAAGGAAACACATTTTATTAGATTTAAACTTCAAAATTTAAATTGTTCAACAAATTGCCCTTAGGCGTTACAAGAATGGAAATACTAAAAAGTAAATAAAAACTGTAAAAGAAATCATCAAAGGTCCATCAATGCTCCCATGGTCTCTTCTTCTCAGTGCGGACATAATCATTCAGGATCCGCTCGTTCTCCAGTTGCCTAGTCAGCTTCTGGATCTTTTGCTTTTCTTCATTGAACTTCTCCCGATAAGAATCTCGTTCTTCCCACAGTTGCATCCAAGACCTCTTCAGTGTCCCAATATCAGTGGGCATGTAAGGGTAAAGAATAGTTGGAAGAACCCCCTCCTCATTAGCAACTTCAAGAGTAACAGGCCTGACAGCTTCATATGGAATACCTAGCTTCTGGGCACGGATGCGGACCCATCTGAGATATGGCTCCATTGGCAGAGAAGTCTTTGGTCCCAACTCATGTGGGTCAGATTGGTGAACTCTGTCCCAAGCCCTTATGAATCTACGACGCAGCTCGTCGCTATCTCCCTGGAAATCAAAGATGATATGAGGCATCAACATCTCATGAGGCCCTTCTCTTCTGGCTCTTCCAAACTGACGGAGAGCTAAACATGGGTTGTAAGAAATCCCTCCATGGGTTCCGATCAATGGAACATTAGGATACTCTCCACAGCGATCAATGATAGTCACCTCATCCATACCTTTGAGAATCCAGATAATGTCATTATTAGAAAGAGACATCACCCTATAAGCCCAGCCCATTCCTTCTTTGTTCTTCAGTACGGACTTAGGGAGGTGCGAAATAAACCACCTCGACAATAAAGGAGCATAACACATCAAAGTTCCCCGCTTTCGGGCAGTACGAGCATAAAGCTAATGAAGGATGTCACCCAAGAGAGTGGGTACAGGGTTCTGAGAGATGAAGATCTTTATGGCATTAATATCAACAAAAGTATCAGGATTCAGAAACAATACCAGACCATAAATCAAAAGAGCCAGAATATCCTCGAACGCCTTGAAGTCTAAGCTGTCCCAGAAGTAATTGGCCTTGCCAACCAAGAACTTAGTCAGAAAACCATTAGCTCCACTTCTAGTCTCCCAGTTAGCCATTACCTCTTCCATGGTCAAGTGAAGGGTTGCAGCAATTTCTTCGGGCTTAAGAGTATTTTCCCAACCAGTAAATGGAGTCTGCTCCAGGACAGAGATACCGAGCAGCTCAAAGAACTCTTCTAGGGTAGGAACCAGCTGGAAGTGCTGGAAAGTAAAACAATGGTACAGCAGATCATAGAATTGGACCAGAACACTAATCATTTGTTCGTCCAATTTTGAGGTGACCAAACTGAAAAGCGAACCATGCCTTTTGATGAAGGAAGTGGTGTCTAGAATCCTGACAACTAACTCTTTAAGCAGGGTAGGTACTTGGACAAAGTTGATCCGGATAGTATTCCTACGCATGGGCATCATGATGACCTACAAAATAGAGCAAATATGAAACCCTCTTGTCTTTGAAATAGGTTAGTCCTTATGCAAGATGTATGCAATGTTATGATGTCATGATGTCATGATAAAGGCACACCACAAGTATCCACAAAAAGCAAACATGGTAAAGGCACACAAGTCACACTGAGAGCCCTTAGATTTCAGGCTGGCATGGAGCTTAGGTACTACCCTCTTTCAGTTCAGTTGGTTTAAACCTGTCCTAAAAATAGTAACCGGGTTCTAGAGGATCTCAATATCACTGACTACCCTCAATCGGTCATAATTCCAGTTTAGCAACCTTTTCTTGCAGCCGGAATCATCGCGAGAGTTTAGTCTCAATTAGTGTAGCATACTGCTAGTGTTCTATGGCCAAGTTGGTCAATTTATGGTTCTAAGGTCAGTTGGTGCTTAATGACTCCTTAGAAGACCCATATTCTCCTTGTTCCAACACAAGGGATATCGGTACAGACCAAGGTGCCACACCAATGTAGCTACTGCTTCATCCGTATCGGTCTACGCCATACAAATCCCTCACAGTTTATTGCTACTTACCTAAAGGGTATCCCCAGATCCGGGTTAGGATCTATAGAAACTCCGATACAAGCCCACAAAATTAAAGCATACAAAGCATACAATTGAAAACATAGTGATCTAATCCTAAGGTACACCTCACTTATGAGTAAAAGTCCCCAGCAGAGTCGCCAGTTTTGTGATCGGTGGGAATGAGAACTGACTGTTTTGGAATGCTGGTTCGCCTTTGCGTTTGTTTTCACAAAATGTCGCGGTAAGCAAGAGTCGCCACCGTCTTTTATTTTATCCAACAAGGAAAGGACAAAAGCACATAAAAATTCCCTTTTGAGATGTTTCTCGGGTTCGGGAGGTAGATTATAGAAAGAGAAGGTGTTAGCACCCTTTCTATCTGTGGTTATCCACGGGCTCTTAGGTACTTGCTCATTGTGTTTTCAAAAGTTTTCTTTTCTTTGTGTTTGTGGGTTTGAAAAGAGTTTTTGTTTTGAAGAGAGTGTAAGTGCGAAAAGTTTTGTTTTGTTTTAAAAGGAGCATGTACTTAAGAACCATCTACCTACTCAAAAAGGAATTAAGCTGTACAAATGTCCTTTAGACAATGATATCCCACTATTGAGGAGTAGGTAGCATCGTCGTTGGAGTTTTAAGGGTCAATTCGATTAAGGGACGTGTGGTCACTAAAGCAATGTTAGGACGCCTTAGCGGTAACCCTAATGTCTTAGATCATTTTTTCCGAGGCACCCATTTCGAGGCAACTTATGATCTTTGGACAAGAGGGCGACCTCTAAAACTTCCTATACTTAATGACCACGTTCGAAGGAAACCAAGTGAGGTGTACCCTAGGAGTGCGCATGTGCGAGTGTGTTATTTTTCAGTTATTTATCTTTGTACATGTTAATGGTGAGCTACTGTTGATTTTAGGTTAAAGATTTGATCTTGTCATGCATTCCCTATTATCAAACATCTAACAGTTTATATTGAGCGGAAATTGAATTGCGGAAAATTAAATCTAAACTATTACAAGGCGTCAGGTATTTACCTCACCAAAGACAAACCCTTTAAAATTAAATTGCGAAAAGTAAATAAAAGCGATAAATAAATAAAGTCCTAAGTTAAAATCTATTACATTCTCGAAGCAGTTACAATATTGAAATATGGATAAAAAACAATTCGCGTGCGAGAAAATTAAATCGGAGTGTCTTAGGGTTTTGACCCTTTTTTATTAAAGAAAGCATATTTTTTTGTTATTTTTGAATTAAAAATTAGTCTAAATTAATAATTGAATTAATTAATTAAATGAAAATATTTTTGGGTTTTATTTTAATTAAGGAAATAAAATAAGAATGGTTAAAAATATTAAAAACCTAATATTCTAATTTGATTTTAATTTATTGCAAAATATGTCATTGTTAAACCTATTTAAACTAAATAAATTAATTAATTTTTTATTTACAAAAATAAATAATAAAATTAATGGAATTAATAAAAATATTATTTTTGTTGTTTCTGATTTTTTATGAAAAAGTTAATTGGTTAATTGATTAATTAAGATAATAATAATAATAAAATAAAAAATAGGAAAATAATGAAAAGAAAATTAAAAGGGACAAACTCAGAGGGTATTGGGCCCAAAGAGGGAGTATGATCAGCAATTTCCAGGCCCATTAACGCTTCAGCCTGTTTGACCTTTTGGATCACCCACGTGCCTGTTGACTTGGGACCATGGTGATCCTCCATCCTAGGCCACTGGATCTAGATCTGAAACCAACTGGCATATTGATATTTGAAGCATATGATGCACCACACTCTAGGCGTTGCACATGAATACCTGAAGAAAAAATCAAATAAAGTGTTTTGGGGGACCTGGGATTCGAACTCAGGTCCCAATGCTCAATGACACGCCTGCCTTTCCAACTCTATTGTGTTGCTTCTTTGTTATTGGAATAGAAAACAAATATTATAAGATAAGCAAATAATTATGCCTGGAAAAAATAAAAAAGCGCGCTAACAATTTGAACTGGCCAGTAAGGAGAAGACGCGTGGTCGTCTTCTTCACATAGCCCCCTGGTAATTTACCTGCGGATTTTAATCCGCAGGAAAGTTCGTAGCTTGCTTCCAAAAACTCACCCTAGGACATGGAAACGAATTCTAAGAATACCATTGTACTCGTCTCCTTCACCTGATCATCCATGTAACCATTATTTGGCCCAATTTTCCCTGTAATTCAAACGCCTAAAAACAACACAATAAAACCCTAGGTTCGGGTACATGATTATAGGCCATATAAATGATGCAGACCTGTTAGAAATTTGATATTAAGCATGATTGTACAAATAAATTGGCAAAAAGATGCAAGAGAAACGATTCACGATGCCATGTTCAAAGCTTGGTTCGTGATGACTTACAGTGAGTTTTAGGCAATGAGAAGGCTTGATTTTGATTGGTATCACTTCACTGGATGTCAGGGAAGAGAGCTATGTCAAGCTTTTGCTTTGTATCGAGCTCCAAGATGGATTTCAGATTCCAAGTTTCCAAGCTTTTTTCCAAAGTTCTTCTGGCCGTTTCAGCAGTGTTTTGTGCGTGTTCTTGGTCTGCCTCCCTTGTGTGCACATAATAGGATGTATTTAGGTAAAAACTTGGGCCTTAAACCATATGCATTGAAGATGGAAGATTTGATTTTGATCACCATTATCAAGTTTCCAAACATAGGACAAATCTGATTTTTTATGCATGAATAGCCTTGATACGAATTGATTTGATGAATCATGCCAATTGAAAGTTGTACCAATCACAAAGATATTATTTCATCAATTTTTAGATTTTATTTGATTTAATATTGATTAAAAATGAATTAAATCAATAAAAATTAAATAAAATAGAAAAATAAATGAATGGCCTTGAAATCAAATATGGGACACGTGTGTGGCATGAAAAGACCATATCAAGTGGGAAAAAGTGGGCCCTTTTGTCAAAAATTGGAGTTTTGAGGATGGTTGACTTTTGACAAATTTGGAAAAATGCCCAACTTCAACAATGCATAACTTCTTCAATTTTGAACTTTTGGAAGTGTTCTTGGACTTTTTAGAAACCTTGAGATGTCCTCTAACCAACAATATTAGTCTCATATCATTTTGATATTCCATGCTCAAGTTATAAGCTTTTGAAAAAATGTGTTTTTGTTGACTTTCAAAAATAACCCATATTGTCCAAATTTGTAACTTTTTGTGAGAACATTTATTGATCTTGGGGTGTGAATATGGATTGTAGGAAATTGAATCCTCTTCAAAATTAGCTTTGGATGGGTCATTTATCATAAAGTATGAGAAAGGTATGCTTGGTCAAAGTTGAGTTGACTTTTCCTGCAAAACCCTAATTTAGCAACTTTTGAATCTTGATGAATCTTGAGCAATCCTTGATGAATCATGATCAACCATTGATCAAATGATGAATTACCCTTCAAAATGAGAATGTTGACAAAAAATATTGAGGTTTGACTGTATTTGGGACACAGTTGACTTTTGCCCTAGCACAGTCGATCTTTGGGCCTCTTGAGCAATTGACTGACCAAACTTCCTCTGCAAGGCTTGAAATTTGACATGGATGAACTTAAGAACATATTAAGACATTGGGAAACACTTGAGGCCATTTGGATATGAGGACTTTAATGCAACACGAAACCCTTATTTTGACTTGACTGCCTTAGGAGGTGATTTGATTGTCTAACTCTTGAGCCATCTTGAGCAACTTGGGAGTTATTCTTGAAATGTCTTGGGCAATATGGGAGGGAAAATTTTGGGGTACAACAGTTGCCCTTGTTCAATTTTCTTAAACCTGAGAATATAGATTGGCTTTCGAGCCTTTCGTGATCCGAAGGTGGAAGATAATTGAACACTAGAGTGCCCAGAAATTTGCACTCGCATGGTGTAGTATCAGCATTGTGATGTCGGGAATGGGCTTACAGATGCCATTTGGATATTGTTGGTAGGAGTATGGGCTTACAGATGCCATCTGCAGGAGTGTCGATCGCATAAGATATTCCTTAGCGAGAATTTGCACACTTGTTGTTTGTAGAAGATTCCACTGGGGAAGTCTAACTTTTGTTTAGATTTAGGAACTTGCTTGTACTTCAACTGAGAGAATGCTTCAGCTAAGTTTTAAGAAACTGTCCATAATTCAATCGGGGGGAAACATCTTCATCAAGATCTAGGAACTGTCTCGTGCCCAACATAGTATATCGTTGAGGTTATAGCACTCGTCCACACTATGACGGAGGAAAACATTAAGATCTAGAAACTGACCCGTGCACAACGTAGTATACCGTTGAGGTTATAGCACTTGTCCACAGTAGGACGTAGGGAAACATCTTCATCAAGATCTAGGAACTGTCGCGTGCTCAACGTAGTATACCGTTGAGGTTATAGCACTTGTCCACACTATGACGGAGGAAAACATCAAGATCTAGGAACTGAATCGTGCTCAACGTAGTATACCGTTGAGATTATAGCACTTGTCCACACTATGACATAGGGAAACATCTCCATCAAGATCTAGGAACTATCTCGTGCTCAACGTAGTATACCGTTGAGGTTATAGCACTTGTCCACACTATGACGGAGGAAAACATCAAGATCTAGAAACTGACTCGTGCTCAACGTAGTATACCATTGAGGTTATAGCACTTGTCCACACTATGACATAGGGAAACATCTTTATCGAGATCTTGGAACTGTCTCGTGCTCAACGTAGTATATCGTTGAGGTTATAGCAGTTGTCCACACTATGACGGAGGAAAACATCAAGATCTAGGAACTGACTTGTGCTCAACGTAGTATACCGTTGAGGTTATAGCACTTGTCCACACTATGACGTAGAGAAACATCTTCATCACGATCTAGGAATTGTCTCGTGCTCAACGTAGTATACCGCTGAGGTTATAGAACTTGTCCACACTATGACGGAGGAAAACATCAAGATCTAGGAACTGACTCTTGCTCAACGTAATATACCGTTGAGGTTATAGTACTCGTCCACACTATGACGTAGGGAAATCGTCGAGATTGAGAACCTTATCCGAAATTCAACCGAGGATAATTCAATTGAGATTTAAGAACCGGTCAGGTCTTCGATGTAACTGAGAACTTTAAATGTATCTTCCCTGAAAGGTAAAGGTCATTCATATGCAATGCATGATATGGATCAGGAAATGATGTTCGCAAAATAAATGAAGTTGTATTCGTATGATGCGTATATGCATGTATCATGATGTATGGAAGTGTGATGTTTTAGCTGGGGAAAATAAATCCCGGAGCTGCTGGAGAATAAAGTTGAGTTCTTCGTTTCCGCTGGGGATGATGAACGAAGATGGTTGTGAGAATAAACCTGCAGGAGAAAAGAACTCCGTTGGGGAATAAACTTGATGAAGAGATTACTCCGAGGGGAATTACTCTGTGGGGAATTGATGCGTTGCTGAGGATTTTAACGATAAACTCAGCTGGGGATTCCATTGATAAACTCTGTTGGGGATTTCAACGATAAACTCCACTGGGGATGGATTACTGTTGCTGGTGATATTGAGTCTGTTGAGGATAGAAATCCTGCTGGGGGAAAGAAAGAACTTCACTGGGGATGATCTTTAAGTTGCAACTTGTTGAGGATAACCCAGTTAGACTCTGGTGAGGATGACCTTCTGAATTTGGCTGGGGAGATTTATTGTGCTCCGCAGGGGATAAGCTTCTAGAGTCTACTGGGGATGATGATTCAACTCCGTTGGGAAAGCCATTTATAGACTACCCTGGGGAAATGACTCCACTGTGGTATCTTGTATTCTGCCGGGGAACATTCTTATATTCTGTTGAGGAATATTAAGACTGCCAGGGATGCTCTTACTTGCTGGAGAATATTCTTATACTCCACTGGGGAAGATTGATATCTTCTGGGGATACCAATCCTTTTCAGGGTTGATGGTAGATTAACTCTTCTTGGGGAGAGTATTACCGATTCGTACATAACTGCAAGTCTCAGTTGGGAAATCTACCCTTACTGTTTTACTCTGCGGGGAGTGACGGTATCTTGGTCACATTCTTCAGTTGAACCAACCTTGGTACCTTGGTGGATAGAGCAACTAGACAGCTCGGACAATTCTTATTGCCCCTGTTTCTTACATTACCAGTAATTCGTCCTTTGTTTCGCACGTAAATATTTATGAGCAGCAATTAATGTCAAATGCATATATCAAAAATGAACATTGGAAGTTCTTTGCAAAACAAAACAGATAAAGGAAAAACAATTTGAAATTTGTCTGAAAATGAATTTGTATTGATTTTGAAGTTTGCCTGTAAATAGGCGTTTTTGTACAAGAGGCTGACGTCCTAGTAAGAGAGCACCGTCGAACAAATAGAATTTATACAATTTGTGAAAAGAAAACAAAACAGCTATGTGAATAATCCCACTGGGATCCAACTCTGCTATTGCCTTTATATCTTCAAACGTCTCATCACTTTGCTGCTTAGTTGAAGATGAATCTGTTTGATTGGTGCCGTCTGAGCTTGATAGTTGATACTGAAGTCTGGATGCAAGGTGATCCAATGAGACATAGTATTACACTTTGATCCCTAAGTTTTGCCTGGACCGCCCTTTCGGGTTTTCAGTCCACCGGGATACCCTTTTTTTCCCAAGCCGCCTTTTCAGGTTTTCGACTTGCCGGGTGTACAAATTTTTTTTCATTTTCATCCCTTATTTTTGCCCGAACCCTTTTGGTTCGCCGGGAAGCCCTTATTTTTGCCTAGGCCAGTCAACCTAGCGGGTCTTTAATTTTTGCCTTGACCCGAACACCTCCAACGGTGGTGCTACCTACCCCTCAATGGTGGGATGGCATTACTTTAAAGGACATCTACACAGACGAATTCCTTAGGATAGGTAGACGACTCTAGATACTTGCTCTAATTTCAAAACAAATCAAAAAAATACTTTTCACACCAACACATTTTCAAAAAGCTTTCGAAAGCAATTTTTCAAACACTCTTGAGGACCGATACAAGAGTCGAACTGGAATTTTCAAAGAAACTTTTTAAAACCCACAGTTGAAAAGCAAACAAACCACTTTTGAAAACACAATGAGCAAGTATCTAAGAGCCCATGGATAACCATGGATAGAAAGGGTGCTAATACCTTCCCTTTCTATAACCTACCTCCCGAACCGAGAGCAATCTCTATAAGGAATTTTTCTGTGCTTTTGTCCTTTCCATTTGGAGAAAATAAAAGACGGTGGCGACTCTTGCTTCCGCGACATTTCGCGAACCAGCGTTAAACAGTCAGTTCCAGATCCACCGATCACAGAACTGGCGACTCTGCTGGGGAAACTTATAAAGTGAGGTGTACCTTAGGGTTAGTTCATAACTGTGTTTTCAATTGTTTTCTTTGCTTGCTTTATTATTGTGGGACTGTCTTGGGAGTTTTATAGATCCTAACCCGGATCTGGGGAAACCTTCTTAGAAAGTAGCAACAAGGCTGTGAGGGAGCTGTGCGGGGTATACCGACATGTTTGAAACAGTCTGCTACGTTGATGCGGCACTTTGGTGTGTACCGGTAACCCTTGAGTTCAGTCAAGGAGAGTACGGGGCCTCCGCGTGGTGTCATGAAGCATCAACAGACCTTAGGAACCTTAATTGAACTATCTTAGCCTCTTTAGGGTAGTGAGATAACTGACTTTGGTGCAGTCTGAGGTTGGTTGATACTCGATACTACACCCAATTGAGGGTTGCTTTCCTGGAATATTTCGGTCGCCAGTTCAGTGGCTAAATCGAAACGATGAACAATGAAAGCAATCCAATGATATTGGGACCCTTAGAACCCTGTTACTTCTAATAGGACAGGTTGAACCCACCAACTTCAAGAGGGTAATACCCAGACCCCATGCTGGCCTAAACTCTAAGGGCTCTCTTGTGTGACTTGTGTGCCTTCGTACTTGACTACTTGCATGCTTTATCTGACACATGAACTACTTGCAGGTTTTGTTTTAGTCCTTAATTGGGACCCATAACAGGGTTTACTAAGTTTCTTGTAGGTTTTATTTAGTCCTTAATTAGGACTCATAACAAGGCTTACCGAGTTTCTTGCAGGTTTTGTTTTAGTCCTTAATTGGGACTCATGACAAGTTTTACTTGAGTTTCTTGCAGGTTTTGGTTTGCAGTCCTTAATTGGGACTCATAACGGGGTTACTTACATTACCCCATGCATAACATAACATCATGCCATTGCATACATCCTAACCCATTTCAAGGATCTCAAGGGCTTGTGATGCAGGTCATGGTGAATCAACTATCCCAGCAAGGGGCAAAGAGGATTTATTTTCCTCTAGCCAAGGTTGTCAGGGGCTATGACCCACTTGATATGGTGAGCTTGGACTCCTGAAGAAGGTTCCCCTAGCCAAGGTTGTTTGGAAAGCAAAATAAGGTTGATAACTTGAGTCAGGGGCTATGACCCACTTGATATGGTGAGCCTTTGACCCTTGGAAGAAAAGCCCTCAACAAATATGAAGTTCTTTCAATCAAGCTACCGGATCCAAAGGCTAACAAATTTTCTTGTTTACCCCGCGAGGTCCTTGAAAACATTACATGCATGACATACTCATCATTACATAACAGGTATCCTTGTTGCAGGTCACTTACCTTTCTCGCTGTTTATTTCAGCAATGGCTTCACAACAAGATAACCAGGACCTTCACGCTCAAGAGACTCAGTTCAGGGAAATCTTCCTAGGCCTATCCAAGGGGCAGGAAGAGTTGAGGACACTCCTCATGGGGAATCTGGTCAGAAAGAGTCCTGAAGAGGACAAGGACGAACAGCTAAAACGTCTACAAGCTGAGGTAGCCACATTGAAAACCCAGATGCTGGGGCAAAGGGCCCTCATTCAAGGTTTAGCTCAGGAGCAAGGAGAGCTGAGAGCCATGATCATCCAGCTTCCTCAAGGCATGAAGCAACCAGCCCAAATCAAGGACCAGGTCATGGAACAGCTTCCAAGAAGGCAAAGGTCGGGTCCAATGAATAGACCTCTCCGAGTTGCTACCACTTCACAGGTCCAACAACGACCTCGCCCAGAACAACGGACTGATCAGAGCAAACCAGACAAGCCTAAGAGGCAGTTCACCAAGATCAACATGTCGCTGGATCAAGCACTACAACAAATGTTGAAGGCAGGGCTAATCACCTTAAGGGCTCCTCTCCGGAATCCAAACACTTCTGCTCCTAACTATCATCCCAACGATAGGTGCGCATACCATTCTGATAGCCCGGGGCATACTACGGGCAACTGCTGGCCTCTCAAAAACAAGATTCAAGACATGATCGACGCTGGAGAGATTCAGTTTGAAGTACCTGAGACTCCGAACATAATCACTGCTCCCTTGCCAAATCATGGCTAGGATTGAGAAATTTTTGTTCATTCGAATGTTCAAGTTGCAATTTTCTTTTGTTCAAACATTTACTCATGTTAAACATTGTTATTTCATTAATGCATCGCATATGTCTGTTCTGAAACAATATATTCGTATTCACTAAATGCAAATTATTTTCATATTTTTTCTGATGTCAGCTCTTGATCTAAAATGCTAAGCCTCTTGAGGGAGGATGACGAAAACGATACCGTGATCATTACAGTATGCTTTTGAATAGACCTTGCTGATGAGGTACAGGCATTGTTTCAATCCCTAAACACTGGAGTTATAAGGATGATAATCCCTCGTCAACCCATCTGAGCCAAAGAGGTAGGAGTTTTTCTTTTCGAAATTTAAAACCCTTAATCATAACCTGGGGCAGGGTAGTCTCTCAGTTGATCCAAGTGCATAACGAATGGCACCAAAGAGGTCCTTACAAAGCAAAGAAAAACAGCGATGGTTCCAAATAATCAATAAAGAAAGGCAGTCATTATCTCAAAAAATGAAAAACCCATTAAGTCAAAACCCACGAAGGAGACTTACAAAACTGGGGCATCCCGCTGACTGTAATTCCAAAAAGGAAACAACTCAGGCAAAAAATAGGGATAATAAAAAAAATCAAAAAAGAAAGAGGTCATACAAACCCTTAACAAAAACAAAAATGACTGACTATTCAGAATAAATCATCAATATCTGAATCATCACCGGAAAATCAGAGCAAAGACTCAAACAAGGTCTAACGTATGATCAACTGAGTTTAGGTTTGGAGAACATCACGAAGAGCGGGTGGGTACAAATAATTTGAGCCTTTATCCTTTGTTTCTTAAACCGTGAACCAAGCCACGTTATAACCCTTAAAAGTCCTAGCTGAAGCATGGGTTAGTTTGAAAGCATATTGTGACGAAAGGTATCCTGACTCCTGAAGGCCTACGGTAAATACGGAGTTGATATCACGTTTTACAAACATTCATTTGTTTTATGAAAAATAATGCATTTTCAAAATCTTTAAGACAGACATAAGCTTTGCATTTTTGATATAACCTTGGTTGCATATGACTATTTGTTTGAACAGCGTGTAAATTCGCACGACGAAAGCCTAATGAACAGAAGCACTTCCAATCAAGGGGCATGGCATGACCATTGTCCATTATCTGGGGCAATCCAATCAAGATTCGGAGAATCTCTCAAAAGCCAAATAGCCTGGGGAAAATCTCCGTCTGAGACACTTGGGGCATTAGACAGGAATTCCAACAACGAATCTGGCCTGATCAAACACCTTCTGGTGGCATGACAAAACACTTCTAACAGGGGCAACTCCCTACATTTTGAGAGCGTGGACATAGTCGAAAAATACTACGCAAAATCAAAGACCCGCTAGGTTGACATGCCTAGGCAAAAATAAGGGCTTCCCGACGAACCAAAAGGGTTCGGGCAAAATAAGGGATGAAATGAAAATAATCTGTACACCCGGCAAGTCGAAAACTTGAAAAGGCGGCTTCGGCAAAAATGGGTATCCCGGTGGACCGAAAACCCGAAAGGGCGGTCCAGGAAAAAGTTAAAGATCAAAGCGTACGACTATGTCCTGTTATCTTGCCACCTGCCTACCAAAAGAAGGTTTGTCCATCAACAACTATCAGCACTTCACAGGTCTTCCTCTCCCATCTCAGAAACAGGGGCAATAAAGAGTTGTCTACGCAATCTAATTGTTCTATCCACTAAGGTACCAAGGTAGGTTCAGCTAAAGAACATAACCAGATATCTCAATTCCCCAAAGAGTGAACCAGCAAGTCAGTACACTCTCCTCAAGCAAGCTACTATCAACCTTAAGGAAGTTGGGTATCCTCCAGCAGATCTCAACATTCCCCAGCAATATACATGCATATTCTTAACAAGCATCCCCGACAGTCTTGGCCTAAAGATTGTTCCCCGGCGGCATATCAAACATTCAACGGAGTTACTTCCAGTACATCTCAAAACTTCCCCAAGAAAGTCCAATCAAGTTCCCCAGGAAAGCTGGAATCCATCTCCCCAAGCAGTAAGCTTATCCCCAGTAGATTCTGGAAGCTTATCCTCGCAGAACACGAACGCGTCCCCCGGCTTTATTCAAAGAGTTATTTCCTTACCAGGAAATAACTGGGTTATCCTCAGCCAAAAGCCAGGAAAGAGCGCCCTCGACGAAGTCTTCTTATCCCCAGCGAAGTCTACTAACGCTTCCAATACAACAAGGGTATCCCCAGCAAGTTATTATCAACAACTCAACAAGGTATCCTTCTCCCCACAAAGTATTGTTTCTCAGCAAGATCACTAGAGTACTTTTCTCCTCGCAGAGTAACCCATTCGCCAAGTTTATTCCCCAACGGAGTCATCTTCTCCTACCGGTATACTTGCAACTATCATCCAGCGGAAGCAAAATCTGTTCTCCAACATCAGCCCAGGATATGACTTCCCGGCACCCGTCAAGGATTTATTTTCCTAAGACAAAAACATACATTCATAAACATCATACTTCCATACATTATAGCATGCATATACGCATCGTATCTTACAAATCTCATTTATGTTGAGAACATCATTGCTTGACCCATGTCATGCATTGCATATGACTGACCTTTACCTTTCAGGAAAGATCCAGTTAAGTTCTCAAGCTACATTCCAAGACCTTGTCTGGTTCAGTTAAATCGACTCCCAAAGATTTTCCTGGTTATTATCCAGTCAAAGGCCTTCTCTGGTCTAGTTAAACCGACTCCTAAAGGTTTTTCTTTTGAAGACTCAGTTGAAGACTCCAAGACCTTGTCTGGTTCAGTTAAATCGACTCCCAAAGATTTTCCTGGTTATTATCCAGTCAAAGGCCTTCTCTGGTCTAGTTAAACCGACTCCTAAAGGTTTTTCTTTTGAAGACTCAGTTGAAGACTCCAAGACCTTGTCTGGTTCAGTTAAATCGACTCCCAAAGATTTTCTTGGTTATTATTCAGTCAAAGGCCTTCTCTGGTCTAGTTAAACCGACTCCTAAAAGTTTTTCTTTTGAAGACTCAGTTG
Organism: Vicia faba; assembly: GCA_948472305.1. NCBI lineage: Eukaryota > Viridiplantae > Streptophyta > Magnoliopsida > Fabales > Fabaceae > Vicia > Vicia faba. Next base: position 1,337,669,206 of record OX451738.1, on the reverse strand, counting down.
AAGACTCCAAGACCTTGTCTGGTTCAGTTAAATCGACTCCCAAAGATTTTCCTGGTTATTATCCAGTCAAAGGCCTTCTCTAGTCTAGTTAAACCGACTCCTAAAGGTTTTTCTTTTGAAGACTCAGTTGAAGACTCCAAGACCTTGTCTGGTTCAGTTAAATCGACTCCCAAAGATTTTCCTGGTTATTATCCAGTCAAAGGCTTTCTCTGGTCTAGTTAAACCGACTCCTAAAGGTTTTTCTTTTGAAGACTCAGTAGAAGATATCCAAGATTCTCTCAATGATTGCTATTGAGGTTGTAGTCGCCTATGGTTCTCTCCCCGATCCTGCGGAGGTGGTAATCCCAAGATTCGCTCAACGATTGCTGTTGAAGTTGAAGTTGTCCAAGATTCTCTCAATGATTGCTATTGAGGTTGTAGTCGCCTATGGTTCTCTCCCCGATACTGCGGAGGTGGTAATCCCAAGATTCGCTCAGTGTCACTGTCGAAGTCGAAATCGCCCAAGATTCTCTCAATGATTGCTATTGAGGTTGTAGTCGCCTATGGTTCTCTCCCCGATACTGCGGAGGTAGTAATCATCCCAAGATTTTCTCAACAATTGCTGTTGAGGTTAAAGTCATTCAAGGTTCTCTCATCGTTCCTGTTGAGGTAGTAACCATCCCTGCTTCATTCATCACCGTTTGAAGCTCCAGATCCAGCTCCTGTAACCAGTCAGGACATATCTACACAAAGAATTTGAAGACCAGCTCCCGTAACAGGTCAGGTAATCATTTTTCTTTTTGCAGGTATGCAAGTTCTCGCTAAGGAAGCTCTTACGCGATCAACATCCAGATGGCATCTATAAGCCCATCCACCTTCCATCATTTCTTAGCATGGCATCTATGAGCCCCTCATCCTATCCATCAATCTCCAAATGGCATCTATAAGCCCATTCCACCATCACACTGCTACTATGTGAGCGCAAATTTCTGGGCACTCTAGTGTTCAATCATCTTCCACCTTCGGATTACGAAAGGCACGTCAGCCAATCTGCATCCTAAGGTCTAAGAAGATTGAACAGGGGCAATTGTTGTACCCCAAAATTTGCCCTCCCATATTCTTCAAAATTTGCCAAGTCAAAGCTTCAAACATCTTCCCAAGGGTTGCACAGTTCAAGGGCCTCCTAACAGTCAAAAATTAGGGTTTTGGTTCTGACAAAGAAAATGAAGTTTCCAAGGGTCCAAGCAAGTCCTACATGCCTACAAATATGGTCAAGCATCCTCATACCAAGTTTCAAGACTTACAGCTCAAAATTGCACAATCAAAAACCCTAATTGCACTACAGTCAACTATAGGGGCAAAATGGTCATTTGACAGTCAAAAGTTCAAATTTTTGGTCAACATCTCATTTTGAAGTCACAAACATCATTTGATCAATGCTTGATCATGATTCTCAAAGCTTGGCTCAAAAAGTCTCAAGATGCAAAAGTTTCCATATTTGGACAGTTGAAAAAGTCAACTGTAAATTGACCAGGGCATAACTTCCACATCGATTATCAGACAAATTCCATCCAAATCTCATTTTGAAGATAAAGACATTTCTCATAACTCCTCTTCACACTTCAAGTCCAAGAAATGCTCTCACAAAAAGTTATCAATTTCAACATTATAGGTCATTTTCAAAAGTCAACAAAAAGGGACTTTAAGTCAAAGGCCATAACTTGAGATTGGTAAATCAAAATGCGACCAAAGACATTGGTTAGAGGACTAAAAGACCTTTCCAAAATGTCCAAGAACATGAGCAAAGCTTAAAAATTGAGCAAGTTATGCCTTGTGGAAATTGGGAAATTTTTGGATATTTTGAAAAGTCAACATTACTTCAAATGACCTAAAAATGCTAATGGGCCTCTTTTTCTTCCACAATTCATCATCCAAGGCATGTGCACGACCATTTGGCCCAAAGGGAAGTTTTTTATCATTTTTATTTATTTATTTGGATTTTTAATCATTAATAATTCATTTAATTAAAATAAATAGGTGAAAAATACTAAACCTAATCTTTTGAATCTTTTTGTGCATAAAATAATCTCAATATTTCGTGCAAATCAGGTTAGGGAAGAATCAAAGGTGATTGGATATGATTGAGGCCAAAATAGCATGAAAAAGATTTGAAAATTATGGCATGGAAAATCAAATATCCTTTTCATCAATTCATGGATTTTCTGATCAAATTCTCAACCCTAAACCTTCACACATACATATATAGTGCAACCCTAATGCCAATAGACTCGTAGTTGCGCCATAGATACAGAACCAAGTTTGCATTTTTTCAAAGAAATTCCAAAACTGAAAACACACTTGCAAGGCTTTTCAGGGCAAGAAATTCATTCCATCACCTTCCTGGGACATCAAGGAAAGCTCCTGGATCAAAATCACTACATCTAACGCCTTGAATCGGTATACAGAAATCGAATTTTTTCATATAAAATACATATTCGTATCTTGATTTTCAGGCATCCTCATGGCATTTTGTTTATGAATTCATACCAAGTGAGGTATTCTGAAGCTAACCCTATAATTTAATTGAGCTTTCATGCATTATTGGAGATTTCGCCATTGTTATGTTTTAGGGTTACGAGGATTTTGATTTAGGGCTTTACATTCAAGGAAAAATTGGGACACGACAATGGCACCATGAGAATCAGAAGCTTCCAACCAATTCATTGATGGGGTCGCGCCCAATTTCTGATTAGAAACAAGCTAATCGTTATTTTCTGGAATGGCACATTTTGGAACGTTTAAAAAACCGTTGCTGATTCTTTTGGGTTTCAGGAAAAAACAAGCCAAGGAAGGAGATGATTATGTGGCCAAGACTGATTGGTTCATTTAAAAATTCGCGCGAAAAGGAGCATTAACATTTGTTTTATTTTATATTGTTTGTTGTTTATATAATATACAAATAGACAAAGCAGCGTGGTTGGCAAGCATGTGCGCTGGTAATCTCCAGGACCTGGGTTCGAACCCCAGGTCCCCCTTCCATTCCATATTATTTTTCTAACTATGTTTGTATGTAGCTTACTCCCAGGCGCCTACCATGCAACTCTCCATCCAACACGCCACATGTCCCATTGCACTCAACCAAGGGACCAGATCTGGTGAATACTATGGACGTGAGTCAACGCCTGGGCACGCTATCCTGGAAAGTCAATAAGGCCAAGGATAAATGGGCCTGAATTACTGACTAAAGCCTCCCAATTTGGGGACAGACCCCCCTTAGGTTTGAATTTTCATTCTTTTCTTTATTTTATTTATTTCAATTATTGCTTTTCTTAATTAATTCCTTTAACTTAATATTTTCATAAAAAATATAAAATAACATAAAAATCAGAAAATTACAAAATTCAAAATATATTTTATTTAACTAATATTTTTTTAATAACTATCGTTAATTAATTTATCTTTGTAAACTTAGGTTTAAATCTTAATATTTTTCTAATAATCTTAAAATTTGTAGAATTAGGTTTTACTTATTTTTATTCCTTTTTTCTCTTTTTCACCATAATTAATTATTGGATATTATTTTTTATAAATCAAAATTGCATGTAAATAATTAGGTTAATTTAGGTTTAACTTTAATATTTTTTCTTAATAAATAAAAGTTATAAAATTATGGTTAATGTTTTATTTTAATTAATCTTTCTCATAAAAATTCATAAAATACAAAAAAACCAAAAATAATTCCCTTTCATTTTAATTTTCATTAATTTAATCATTTAATTTAATTTCGTTAAAAGGGTCCAACGCACTCGTTTCTAATTTAAATTTCAATTCGCGTATTTATTTCTTTTCCTTTTAATATTTATGTACTTCTCCCAAAGCTTTGTAAACTCGGACATTTTAATCTTTCGCACTTTACCTTTCTCGCAATTTACCTTTCTCGCAATTTTTTTTTCTCTTGTAATAGTTTAGAACTTTACCTTTCTCGCAATTTTTTAACTGTTAAATAAATGCATGCAAGAATGAGTGGACGAAAAATAAAAACAAACGCATAGATCACTCATAACATGACAAGATAAGATAACTGAATCTGACACACAAATCACACACCACCCCTAGGGTACGCCTCACTGTTGCCTTGCCTCGAAAGGTGATCGTCGAGTAGAGGATGTCTTGGTAAGTCCTCATGATCCGGGAACCTGGCATGAGGGTAGCTTCTAAGGTGTCTTCCCATTGCTCTGGTGATCACCATGTCCCGAACCTCGAATTGACCCGAACACCTCCAACGGTGGTGCTACCTACCCCTCAATGGTGGGATGGCATTACTTTAAAGGACATCTACACAGACGAATTCCTTAGGGTAGGTAGACGACTCTAGATACTTGCTCTAATTTCAAAACAAATCAAAAAAATACTTTTCACACCAACACATTTTCAAAAAGCTTTCGAAAGCAATTTTTCAAACACTCTTGAGGACCGATACAAGAGTCGAACTGGAATTTTCAAAGAAACTTTTTAAAACCCACAGTTGAAAAGCAAACAAACCACTTTTGAAAACACAATGAGCAAGTATCTAAGAGCCCATGGATAACCATGGATAGAAAGGGTGCTAATACCTTCCCTTTCTATAACCTACCTCCCGAACCGAGAGCAATCTCTATAAGGAATTTTTCTGTGCTTTTTTCCTTTCCATTTGGAGAAAATAAAAGACGATGGCGACTCTTGCTTCCGTGACATTTCGCGAACCAGCGTTAAACAGTCAGTTCCAGATCCACCGATCACAAGAGGTCTCCCTTCAACTGGTGGCATTAGGATGGGTGGCTCCTGGAGATACTCTTTGATTCTTTCAAAAGCGGCCTGACATTCATTGTTCCAACGTACCACTTGATCTTTCTTCAGTAGCTTGAAGATTGGCTCACAAGTAGCAGTTAGGTGCGAGATGAATCGGGCAATGTAGTTCAGATGTCTCAGAAAGCCTATGACTTCTTTCTCGGTTCTGGGAGCTGGCATTTCCTGTATGGCTTTTACCTTTGCCGGGTCCACTTGAATACCTTTGCCGCTTACAACGAAACCTAGTAGTTTTCCAGATCTCACCCCGAAGGTGCACTTGTTCGGGTTCAACCTCAACTTGTACAACTTCAACCTGTCAAACAGCTTTTGTAGATGGTCAAGGTGTTCTTCCTCAGTCTGGGACCTCGCAATCATATCGTCGACGTATACCTCAATTTCATGATGGATCATGTCATGAAATAAAGCAACCATGGCACGCTAATATGTTGCCCCAGCATTTTTCAACCCAAAAGGCATGACCTTGTAGCAAAAGGTACCCCATTGAGTAACAAAGGTGGTCTTCTCCATGTCTTCGGGAGCCATTTTTATCTGATTATAACCTGAGAAACCGTCCATAAAGGAGAAGACCTTGTGCTGAGCAGTGTTGTCAACCAGAACGTCAATATGAGGTAGAGGGAAGTCATCCTTGGGACTGGCCCTGTTCAGATCCCTGTAGTCAACACACATTCGAACCTTACCATCCTTCTTTGGTACTGGAACCACATTGGCCACCCACTGAGGGTAAGAAGTTACTGCTAGAAAACCGGCGTCAAACTGTTTCATAACTTCAACCTTGATTTTCTCGGACATCTCTGGGCGCATACGGCGATCCTTCTGTTTTACGGGAGGGCAGTCTTCCTTGGTAGGCATGCGATGAACCACAATGTCAGTATCCAACCCAGGCATATCTTCGTAAGACCAGGCAAAGATCTCAACATAGTCATGAAGCATCTGAATCAACCGCTGCTTCACACTAAGCTCCAGATTCGCACCGATCTTGACTTCCTTCTTGTCTGTTTCAGTACCCAGATTCACCATTTCCACCGGCTCTTCATGTGGCTGAATGGCCCTCTCTTCCTGGAGTAGCAGTCTTGAAAGTTCGCTCGGCACTTCGCAATCATCTTCACCTTCGTCTTCGGCTAAGTTGATCAGATTTTCGAAGTCATAACTGGCAGTAGCAGAGTCGTTACCAGTGAGATCCAGAGTGGATTGAGACCTGTATATGTGAGTGTGTGTAAAATATTTGTTTTGCAATATATAATAAAGAAAAACAAGGAGCACAAAATTTGAAATGCAAGAAACGTCCAATGCTTTTATTAATGATATATGAAAATGGCACACAAAAGCCCTCACAAATGAAGCCACGGTGCCCCGGGTAAGACACCGGGCCATAAAGTTTCACAACATTGTCTGTTACAAATTCAAAACAAAGAGTTCATTACTGGTTAACAAAATTAATAGGGATGAAGTCCTTTATTGTCCAGTTGTTTGGTTCACCGTCGTCCGTAGGATAGATCCAGCTGTCGAATTCAGACTCCTCCACATCATCTTCAATGGCATTTACTCTCGAGTTGTTGATGAACACAGGAGGTCTTCCAATCCTTGCACTTCGAACAACCCTTTGAGATTATGCAGTGAAACCCAAACCAAACTTGTTAGTCTTCTGTGTAAAATCAGGAAGTCGGCCCCAATTTGCACACTCACCCTTCTCAATAACAGCTCGTGCATCCTTTAAGGAAGCCATCTTCATAGGAGAATCTTCAACCACAGTCTCAGCTGATGCCAGTGTCTGAGGAACCTCTTCAAAATGCTGAAATGGGGTCTCAATGAACTCCCCATCCATCTCTACATATCGGAAATAGTTAAGGTGGCTAACCATATACTCTTCCTCTCCCTGTACTGTCATAATCTTCCCTCTGACCGGGTACTTCAGCTTCTGGTGGAGCGTTGAGGTTACAGCTCCAGCTTTGTGGATCCATGGACGACCCAGCAAACAAGAATAGGATGGCCGAATGTCCATCACGTAGAATGTAGAATTGAATACCTGAGAACCAACTTTAATTGGAATATCAACTTCACCATGCACCATCCTTTTAGACCCGTCAAAGGCCCTAACAATGATGTTACTTGGCTTTAGCTCCAACCCTTTGCAATCCAACCGGTCTAGAGCCTTCTTGGGTAAGACGTTCAATGAGGAACCAGTATCAACCAATACATGTGCAAGAGTAGTTCCCCTGCATTCAATGGAGATATGCAGGGCATCGTTGTGGTTCTTCCCTTTAGCAGTCAAATTAGCGTCAGAGAAACCCAAACCATTATCAGCAGTTAAATTAGCCACACAATCTATAAACTGATCAGTTGATGTCTCTTGCGGCACGTGGGCAGTCTTCAGGAAGGTAAGCAGAGCCTTGGCATGGGACTCTGAGCACAGTAATAGTGACAACATAGAAATATTGGATGGGGTTTTCCCCAGCTGCTCAACTACGTTATAATCACTCTTCTTAATAATCTTCAAAATCTCTCCCATCTCCTGTTTGGAAGCTTCAACAGTAATCGTCTTCGGTGCCTCCGTCTGGGCAGGAACATCAGTGATGATCCCTTTGCCCCGAGCGTCAGATGACTCGGAGACAGGGGTAAGGATAGGGACTTGATCAGGAACAACAGTAGGTACACTTGCATATGTAATGACAACAGGTCTTCAGACAGTCGGTGGAGCAATATCAGGTGAGAAAAGTCTACCACTGCGGGTGACTTTAGCAGGCCCAGTAATGTTGCTGACGCCGGTATCAGCATCCAACTTTTGCTTAACTCCAAGAACATAAACATCTTCCCTATAGTTCCAAGGGACATCTTTGTTAGAGGTGTAGGGGATGGGCCCCGGAACAGTGATAATCAGAGGTGCGATCTTCGGAGTAGATGTAATTCTAACATGCTTCCTCGAGGGAGCCTTGGAAGAATTGTCGAAAATGGTAATGATGGCAACTTCTTCAGAATGAAAGGATGGAGCAACAACCTTTTCAAACAGGATCTCTTTACTATCCATCAGGTTTTGGATACCTGACTTCAGGAATGGGTAACCAGTAGGTAAAACGGAACACATATGACAACCTTCGTCGCAGCCCGGAAATAAACCGGCTAGCAACAGGTTCTTCTTGACAGTCATCAGAGGGGTAGCAATATCTTCTACAGAAACCACAAACAAGTCCTCTTCTAGAGCATTCACTCCATGCTTGGGCATAGGAGCAGTCACAACATTAGGCCTCTCGGGCGCTTCAAACTCAATCTCCTTCGCTATCAGAGTGAAAAGTGTAGCGGGAATTAGGGTTGTACTTTGGTGACGTGGTACTTGGATTCTTCGGAGCTTCTTTCAGAATCACCAAATTGGTCTTCAGCAACTGTGGCAGAATCTGAGATAAAGTCATGCTGAGACGAGTGAATTGCCTTCGAGGTCTCTCGTCCTTTTGTTGATTGTGATGCTGAGGAGCACCAGCAGGTTTTGAAATAACAACCGCATTGACATCTTGGCGGTGTTCAGGTCTATTCTGTCTTCTCGAACTGTAGATGGCACTGGACTCTTTCTTAAACGGCTTCTTCTCGGTGCTTGATGAGGCACCCTTCTGTATCTTCCCAGCCTTAATACCAGCTTCAATCCTTTCACCGGTCAAAATAAGATCTGTAAACCCAGCTGAAAAGCTTCCAATCAGATGATTAAAGAACGGACCAGACAGGGTCCCCAGAAACATGTCCACAAGCTCACGATCAGCCAAAGGTGGTTGCACCCTTCCAGCAAGGTCTCTCAATTTTTGAGCATACTCTTTGAATCCTTCACCCGTTCCTATTGACATACCCTGGAGTTGGTTACGCGTAGGAGCGAGGTCGGAGTTGTACTGATACTGCCTATAGAATGCAGTAGCCAAATCTTCCCAGCTACAGATACTGGCTCCGTCCAAATGATAGAACCACTCGAGCTGAGTCCCTGAGTGACTGTCTTGAAAGAAATGGATCCACAAGTTCTTATCAGCAGTGTAAGGTTGGATCTTCCTCACATATGACCGGAGGTGCAGCTTTGGACAGGAAACTTCGTCATACTTGGCAAAGGCAGGTGCCTTGAACTTATGGGGAATCACCACCCCAGATGATAGACCCAGATCTCCGAAGTCCAGACCAGGCACCTTCTGAATTTCCATAGCGCTCAAACGGTCTTCCAGCTGTTTGTACTTATCCTCAGCAGGAGGATACTATTCTTCATCATAGTCCGTCTCTTTGTCGGAGACCATAGGGCTAGGAGCCCTCCTTTCTTGTGGACTATCCTTCCCTCCAGATGAGGTGGTCAGATCAACTTCATTCTGCAGCCCGTTTCCAAACCTGCGTCCAGTATTGAACAGGATGGTCCTCTTCTTCTTCTTCTTCTTCTTCTCTTTCAGAATCAAAGTCTTCAGGTCCTGCTGACCCTTAGCTAGATTCATGAACAGCTCTTGAAACTAGGCATTCTGGGCCTGGAGGGCCTTGATAGCTTGCTCAGTTGAAGGTTCAGTAGACATGATGATTGCTGAAATAAACAGCGAAGAAGATAAGAGACCTGTAAAGGGTACCTGTTTATGAAGTGCATGGGATGAAATGCGTATGATTTATGATTTCAAAGACAATCGGGATTCAAATTTGTAAACAAGAAAGGAAACACACTTTATTAGATTTAAACTTCAAAATTTAAATTGTTCAACAAATTGCCCTTAGGCGTTACAAGAATGGAAATACTAAAAAGTAAATAAAAACTGTAAAAGAAATCATCAAAGGTCCATCAATGCTCCCATGGTCTCTTCTTCTCAGTGCGGACATAATCATTCAGGATCCGCTCGTTCTCCAGTTGCCTAGTCAGCTTCTGGATCTTTTTCTCTTGTTCATTGAACTTCTCCGGATAAGAATCCCGTTCTTCTCGCAGTTGCATCCAAGACCTCTTCAGTGTTCCAATATCAGTGGGCATGTAAGGGTGGAGAATAGTTGGAAGAACCCCCTCCTCATTAGCAACTTCAAGAGTAACAGGCCTGACAGGTTTATATGGCATACCTAGCTTCTGGGCACAGATGCGGACCCATATGAGATATGGATCCATTGGCAGAGAAGTCTTTGGTCCCAACTCATGTGGGTCAGATTGGTGAACTCTGTCCCAAGCCCTTATGAATCTACGATGAAGCTCGTCGCTATCTCCCTGAAAATCAAAGATGATATGAGGCATCAACATCTCATGAGGCCCTTCTCTTCTGGCTCTTCCAAACTGACGGAGAGCTAAACATGGGTTGTAAGAAATCCCTCCATGGGTTCCGATCAATGGAACATTAGGATACTCTCCACAGCGATCAATGATAGTCACCTCATCCATACCTTTGAGAGCCCAGATAATGTCATTATTAGAAAGAGACATCACCCTATAAGCCCAGCCCATTCCTTCTTTGTTCTTCAATACGGACTTAGGGAGGTGCGAAATAAACCACCTCGACAATAAAGGAGTACAACACATCAAAGTTCCCCGCTTTCGGGCAGTACGAGCATAGAGCTGATGAAGGATGTCACCCAAGAGAGTGGGTACAGGGTTCTTAGAGATGAAGATCTTTATGGCATTAATATCAACAAAAGTATCAGGATTCAGAAACAATACCAAACCATAAATCAAGAGAGCCAGAATATCCTCGAACGCCTTGAAGTCTAAGCTGTCCCAGAAGTAATATGCCTTGCCAACCAAGAACTTAGTCAGAAAACCCTTAGCTCCACTTCTAGTCTCCCAGTTAGCCATTACCTCTTCCTTGGTCAAGTGAAGGGTTGCAGCAATTTCTTCGGGCTTAAGAGTCTTTTCCCAACCAGTAAACGGAGTCTACTCCAGGACAGAGATACTGAGCAGCTCAGAGAACTCTTCTAGGGTAGGAACCAGTTGGATGTTCTGGAAAGTAAAACAATGGTACAGCGGATCATAGAATTGGACCAGAACACTCATCATTTGTTCGTCCAATTTTGAGGTGACCAAACTGAGAAGAGAACCATGCCTTCTAATGAAGGAAGTGGTGTCTGGAATCCTGACAACTAACTCTTTAAGCAGGGTAGGTACTTGGACAAAGTTGATCCGGATAGTATTCCTACGCATGGGCATCATGATGACCTACAAAATAGAGCAAATATGAAACCCTCTTCTCTTTGAAATAGGTTAGTCCTTATGCAAGATGTATGCAATGTTATGATGTCATGATGTCATGATAAAGGCACACCACAAGTATCCATAAAAAGCAAACATGGCAAAGGCACACAAGTCACACTGAGAGCCCTTAGATTTCAGGCTGGCATGGAGCTTAGGTACTACCCTCTTTCAGTTCAGTTGGTTTAAACCTGTCCTAAAAATAGTAATCGGGTTCTAGAGGATCTCAATATCACTAACTACCCTCAATCGATCATAATTTCAGTTTAGCAACCTTTTCTTGCGGTCGGAATCATCGCGAGAGTTTAGTCTCAATGAGTGTAGCATACTGCTACTGTTCTATGGCCAAGTTGGTCAATTTAAGGTTCTAAGGTCAGCTGGTGCTTAATGACTCCTTAGAAGACCCATATTCTCCTCGTTCCAACACAAGGGATATCGGTACAGACCAAGGTGCCACACCAACGTAGCTACTGCTTCATCCGTATCGGTCTACGCCGTACAGATCCCTCATAGTTTATTGCTACTTACCTAAAGGGTATCCCCAGATCCGGGTTAGGATATATAGAAACTCTGATACAAGCCCACAAAATTAAAGCATACAAAGCATACAATTGAAAACATAGTGATCTAATCCTAAGGTACACCTCACTTATAAGTAAAAGTCCCCAGCAGAGTCGCCAGTTCTGTGATCGGTGGGAATGAGAACTGACTGTTTTGGAATGTTGGTCCGCGTTTGCGTTTGTTTTTGCAAAATGTCGCGGTAAGAAAGAGTCGCCACCGTTTTTTATTTTATCTAACAAGGAAAGGACAAAAGCACAGAAAAATTCCCTTTTGAGATGTTTCTCGGGTTCGGGAGGTAGATTATAGAAAGGGAAGGTGTTAGCACCCTTTCTATCCGTGGTTATCCACGGGCTCTTAGGTACTTGCTCATTGTGTTTTCAAAAGTTTGCTTTTCTTTGTGTTTGTGGGTTTGAAAAGAGTTTTTGTTTTGAAGAGAGTGTAAGCGCGAAATGTTTTGTTTTGTTTTAAAAGGAGCAAGTACTTAAGAACCATCTACCTACTCAAAAAGGAATTAAGCTTTACAAATGTCCTTTAGACAATGCTATCCCACTATTGAGGAGTAGGTAGCATCGTCGTTGGAGTTTTAAGGGTCAATTCGATTAAGGGACGTGTGGTCACTAAAGCAATGTTAGGACGCCTTAGCGGTAACCCTAATGTCTTAGATCATTTTTTCCGAGGCAACCATTTCGAGGCAACTTATGATCTTTGGACAAGAGGGCGACCTCTAAAACTTCCTATACTTAATGACCACGTTCCAAGGCAACCAAGTGAGGTGTACCCTAGGAGTGCGCATGTGCGAGTGTGTTATTTTTCAGTTATTTATCTTTGTACATGTTAATGGTGAGCTACTGTTGATTTTAAGTTAAAGATTTGACCTTGTCATGCATTCCCTATTATCAAACATCTAACAATTTATATTGAGCGGAAATTGAATTGCGGAAAATTAAATCTAAACTATTACAAGGCGTCGGGTATTTACATCGCCAAAGACAAACCCTTTAAAATTAAATTGCGAAAAGTAAATAAAAGCGATAAATAAATAAAGTCCTAAGTTAAAAACTATTACATTCTCGAAGCAGTTACAATATTGAAATATGGATCAAAAATAATTCGCGCCCGAGAAAATTAAATCGGAGTGTCTTAGGGTTTTGACCCTTTTTTATTAAAGAAAGCATATTTTTTTGTTATTTTTGAATTAAAAATTAATCTAAATTAATAATTGAATTAATTAATTAAATGAAAATATTTTTGGGTTTTATTTTAATTAAGGAAATAAAATAAGAATGGTTAAAAATATTAAAAACCTAATATTCTAATTTGATTTTAATTTATTGCAAAATATGTCATACTTAAACCTATTTAAACTAAATAAATTAATTAATTGTTTATTTACAAAAATAAATAATAAAATTAATGGAATTAATAAAAATATTATTTTTGTTGTTTCTGATTTTTTATGAAAAAGTTAATTGGTTAATTGATTAATTAAGATAATAATAATAATAAAATAAAAAATAGGAAAATAATGAAAAGAAAATAAAAAGGGACAAAGTCAGGGGGTATTGGGCCCAAAGAGGGAGTATGATCAGCAATTTCCAGGCCCATTAACGCTTCAGCCTGTTTGACCTTTTGGATCACCCACATGCCTGTTGACTTGGGACCATGGTGATCCTCCATCCTGGGCCACTGGATCTAGATCTGAAACCAACTGGCATATTGATATTTGAGGCATATGATGCACCACACTCTAGGCGTTGCACATGAATACCTGAAGAAAAAATCAAATAAAGTGTTTTGGGGGACCTGGGATTCGAACTCAGGTCCCAATGCTCAATGACACGCCTGCCTTGCCAACTCTACTGTGCTGCTTCTTTGTTATTGGAATAGAAAACAAATATTATAAGATAAACAAATAATTATGCCTGGCAAAAATAAAAAAGCGCGCTAACAATTTGAACTGGCCAGTAAGGAGAAGACGTGTGGTCGTCTTCTTCACAAAGCCCCCTGGTAATTTACCTGCGGATTTTAATCCGCATGAAAGTTCGTAGCTTGCTTCCAAAACCTCACCCTAGGCCATGGAAATGAATTCTAAGAATACCATTGTACTCGTCACCTTCACCTGATCATCCTTGTAACCATTATTTGGCCCAATTTTCCCTGTAATTAAAACGCCTAAAAACAACACAATAAAACCCTAGGTTCGGGTACATGATTATAGGCCATGAAAACGAAATTAAATGATGCAGACCTGTTAGAAATTTGATATTAATCATGATTGTACAAATAAATTGGCAAAAAGATGCAAGAGAAACGATTCACGATGCCATGTTCAGAGCTTGGTTCGTGATGACTTACAGTGAGTTTTAGGCAATGAGAAGGCTTGATTTTGATTGGTATCGCTTCACTGGATGTCAGGGAAGAGAGCTATGTCAAGCTTTTGCTTTGTATCAAGCTCCAAGATGGATTTCAGATTCCAAGTTTCCAAGCTTTTCTCCAAAGTTCTTCTGGCCATTTCAGCAGTGTTTTGTGTGTGTTCTTGGTTTTCCTCCCTTGTGTGCACATAATAGGATGTATTTAGGTCAAAACTTGGGCCTTAAACCATATGCATTGAAGATGGATGATTTGATTTTGATCACCATTATCAAGTTTCCAAACATAGGCCAAATCTGATTTTTTATGCATGAATAGCCTTGATACGAATTGATTTGATGAATCATGCCAATTGAAAGTTGTACCAATCACAAAGATATTATTTCATCAATTTTTAGATTTTATTTGATTTAATATTGATTAAAAATGAATTAAATTAATAAAAATTAAATAAAATAGAAAAATAAATGAATGGCCATGAAATCAAATATGGGACACGTGTGTGGAATGACAAGACCATATCAAGTGGAAAAAAGTGGGCCCTTTTGTCAAAAATTGGAGTTTTGAGGATAGTTGACTTTTGACAAATTTGGAAAAATGCCCGATTTCAACAATGCATAACCTCTTCAATTCTGAACTTTTGGAAGTGTTCTTTGACTTTTTAGAAACCTTGAGATGTCCTCTAACCAACCTTTTTGGTCTCATCTCATTTTGATATTCCATGCTCAAGTTATAAGCTTTGGCAAAAAAGGTGTTTTTGTCGACTTTCAAAAATGACCCATAATGTCCAAATTTGTAACTTTTTGCGAGAGCATTTCTTGATCTTGGGGTGTGAAGATGGATTGTATTAAATTGCATCCTATTCAAAATGAGCTTTGGATGGGTCATTTCTCATAAATTATGAGAAAGTTATGCTTGGTCAAAGTTGAGTTGACTTTTCCTACAAAACCCTAATTTAGCAACTTTTGAATCTTGATGAATCTTGAGCAATCCTTGATGAACCATGATCAACCCTTGATCAAATGATTAATTATCCTTCAAAATGAGAATGTTGACAAAAAATATTGAGGTTTGACTGTATTTGGGACACAGTTGACTTTTGCCCTAGCAAAGTCGATCTTTGGGCCTCTTGAGCAATTGACTGACCAAACTTCCTCTGCAAGGCTTGAAATTTGACATTGATGAACTTAAGAACATATTAAGACATTGGGAAACACTTGAGGCCATTTGGATATGAGGACCTTAATGCAACACAAAACGCTTATTTTGACTTGACTGCCTTAGGAGGTGATTTGATTATCCAACTCTTGAGCCATCTTGAGCAACTTGGGAGTTATTCTTGAAATTTCTTGGGCAATATGGGAGGGAAAATTTTGGGGTACAACAGTGTCCATTCAAAGCTTTGGGTTCTATCATTCCGATCATGTCAATACCACACATAGAGAAAGGCCATGGGGAAGAAATAACATTGAGAAGTTTCGGAGGCACATCAATCTTGTCCTCATAAACCTGTCATTTATAGCACTTCTTTGCAAATTTGTAACAGTCAGATTACATCGTCAGCCAATAGTAACCTTATCTTAGCATCTTTTTAGCCATCGAATGTCCATTAGCATGAGTTCCAAATGAACCTTCATGAATCTCATGCATCAACATGTCTGCTTCGTGTCTATCCACGCATCTGAGCAAGACCATGTCATAATTTCTCTTGTACAAAAAATTTTAACCGAGGAAGAAACTGCCAACCAATCTTCTCAATGTCTTTCTATCTTTATTCGATGTGCCAATCGTGTATTCCTGAGTCTGAATGAAATGCTTGATATCATAAATCCAAGGTTTCTCATCTTCCACCTCTTCTGTTATAAACAAATGTGCGGGCCTATCAAGTCGCCGAACTATAATTCGAGTTATATCATTCCAAGTATTCACTTGATACATAGAAGCCAGAGTTGCTAGAGCATCCGCCATTTTATTTTCATCTCTAAGGATGTGATGGAATTCAACTTTATTAAAGAAGGGAAACAATATTCTAGCATAATCTTTGTAAGGAATCAAGTCGGGGTGATGAGTATCACACTCTCCTTTAATCTGATTTATTACCAAAGTTGAATCTCCATACACATCAAGAATTTTAATTCTGAGATCAATAGCTTCCTCGAGACCCATGATGTAAGCCTCATATTCTGCCATATTATTAGTACAATCAAAAGTCAACCTTGCAGTGAAAGGAATGTGTGATCCATGTGGAGTGATAATCACATCACCAATTCCTTTACCATAAGCATTCACAGCTCTATCGAATATCATACTCCAGTGAGATTCAGGATCAGGAACTTCCTCAGGCAATGGTTTGTCGCAATCTTTCACTTTCAAAAACATCACATGTTCATCAGGGAAATCATACTTCACAGACTGATATTCATCAACTGGTTGGTGAGCAACATAATCTGCCAACACGCTTCTTTTAATAGCTTTTTGAGTGCGATATTCGATGTTATATTCAGATAACAGCATCTTCCAGTGGGAAATTCTCCCAGTAAGAGCAGGCTTTTCAAAAATGTACTTGATTGAATCCATTTTGGAGATCAACCAAGTAGTGTGATTCAACATATATTTCCGCAAACATTTTTCCGCCTAGGCCAGAGAACAACATGTCTTTTCTAGCATGAAATACCGCGACTCACAATCAGTAAAAAATTTACAGAGATAATAAATACTCTTTCTTCCCTGTTTCATCTTGTTGTCCCAGAATACAGCCCATGGAATTATCTAACACTGTCAGATACATAATTGTTTTACCCCAATTTTTTCCCCTAAGATCCCTTCAACATACCATGTTAATTCAATCAGAACAAGATCACATTAGGGCTTTTGGTTCTCCTCCCTATCTTTAGCTTTGCTCTTTGAGGAATCACCAAGCACCTTGACATGTTTTCTTTTGTGATCTTTAATGTTTTTGTCTTGATTTTTGTTTTTAATTAATAAAATTCAATGTTGGTTTGTCTTGCCTGTTACTAATATAGGTAAAGGCAATAAGATTTAGAAAGTTGCTCCATGGGTTCATGAGTATATTTCCATGCCCTAGTCAATAAAGCTTGAGAAGTTCAAACCTCACGATTGGATTTGTTTTGGAAGAAATGGCATGGCAAGGTTATTTTGGTTCACTACATTCCAAGATATCAAGATTGATCCAAAAGTACAAGGGGTTGATTGAAGAAGTTGTCATGATTGGACAAGGCTTTGTTCCCATTGGTCACAAGTGCATATTTATATCAATTATCAAGATATGGAAGTTGTTTTGGTGGCTATGAATTCTCATTTTCATCCTCAATAACTTCTATTTACAAAGCAAGAGCGTTGGTACAAGAAGGTTGTTCAAAATTGTCAAAGTTCCTCAAAGCATTTTCTTGATCTAGGAGCTAGGCTTTTGAACTTCAAAGAAGCATATCTTGCTCATCTTTTGGTATTTTTGAGTGATTCCAAAAAAATCATTCTCTTCAAAGGGTTATCAACAAATCACTTCAAATGTTTCAAGGAGTTTTCATGTGGAAGAATCTTAATGATGAAGAAAGATTACAAGTCCTCTAGATGAACCCCCAATTTCTCATTTGTGACTTCAAATGATCATAACATGGTCATTTTTTATCAATTTGAGCCCATTCCCTTTCCACAGTGATCTTGAAGATGTAAAATTTATGCCTTCTTTTATGTGCAAAGAGAGAAAATGGATGGAAGATGCCCTAAGGATACAAAAGATTATAGGTCATTTCATGATTTTTTGCCAACTTCAACAATTCTTAACTCTCTCAATTTTTGGAGATTTTGAATGGTTCATGTTTCAAAATGTCATTCAAGAGGTCTATTTCATTCCATATTTTTTGATCAAGAGAAAATTCCAAGTGGAAGTCCATGTTTGGATACAAAACATTATAGGTCACTTTTGAAGAAAATTTTGAAATATTTCTAAGTATGGAAAGTCAACCTTTTTCCCCAACTTTGACTCAATGCAACTTTCAGCTCAAACATCCATTTGATTCCATTATTTTTCTATTGCAAAGATTGTAATCTCATCTTTCTAAAGCATCAAGAATCATGCCCTAAGACCTCTTGAGCTGAGAATGCCACTGATTTGAACTTGGTAACTTAGAACTGAAGTTTCTTCAAAGGTCAGAATTTGAAATCATTGGTTTAGATTCTAAACACTTTGTTTCTACGCGTTTTTGCCTCTAAACATGTTTAGTGAACTTCCAAAAGTGATTAGCTCAACAAAACGCGTATTTTGGATGAGTTTTGATCAAATTAGAAGTCACACTTTTCTTGTTTGCAACTTCACACGATTTCCCTCCAAACTTCATCATTTCACATGCTTGGACATTCCATTTGATTCCCTATAAATAGAGGGTCATCCCCCATTCATTTCCTCAAGCTTGGATAGCTGAATCACCCTGCCAAACTTGTTCCATAACTCAGAATTCTGCAACTTCGAAATCTATTTTCAAGCCTTTTTCAATCCAATTTTTCTATCAATTCACCTTCCTTGATCTTCCCTGAAGCTAACCATATAATTACATTCAAGAATCATGCCCTATATTGCTCAATAGAAGTCCAGTTTCAGAACTCTGCAACTCAACTTCAATAGGTAGATTTCTTCATCAATTTTTCAAAACTTTGATATTATTGTGATGCTTTCATTTCCCTGGTTCTAGTCGCAACACTTACTTTCATCTGGAAACTTGTTTGGACCATGAAAATTCAAATTCCTTTTCAAAACTTTATTTCCAAATTGCTTGAGCTACAATTTATATAAATATATCGCGAAGGTGTGGTTATCTTCGTCTTGAAGAGACGAAGCGAATGACATAGGTTATGTGCTCTAATTTTACAGATTGAGCAACCTGGTTTTGGGACTGGCTAGAGGTTGAAGATGACTAACGTGTCATCCTTCAACCAATGAAACAACGCCCTTTGGATTTTTTTGAATTTCTGATTTACATTTGATTCAGTGCTTTATTCATTAATGACCATGACATGCATAGCGTGTCAGATCCCTTGGATTTGATTACTAATGCGTTTTGACTCTCATCCAATGGTCTACATATTTTAGACTTTATTTTTCTTTTCTAATTTTTATATTTAATTATTTTAAATCTAAAAAAATTATGAAAAATATTTTTGAATTTTCTCTTTCTGATTTTTATTTTTTCACAATTTTATTTTATGTTTTGATATTTTTTATAAATTTTCACTTTATTTGATTTCTTTTAAATGTTTAAAAATATTTTTATGCATTTTTTAATTTTGAAAAAATTACGGAATGATCCAAGGATATTGTGACAAATATTGGTGACCTCATTCATTGTTTATTTCTAACTTTGGTATTTTTATTCATTTTTGGTTCATTTTACTCATTTCTTTTAATTTTAAAAATAGTTTCTGACTTTAAAAAGTTACAAAAAAATTTATAAATTTATTTTAGTTCATTTCTAATTTTTCTACGGTCTTACTTTTTATTTCTTGATTAATTTGAACATAGTTGATTTTTTTCTCTTTTATTTCTATTTTAAAACCTTTTTTTAATGTATATATTAAATGCAATATTATTTTGTGATTATATTCTGGCTGATCTTGGGTTTAATTTTTTATTATGAACTTTGTTAACATCATTGGATCCATGGTGTTGAGTTTAACTACATAAAAATGGATAAATGATTTTAATAATAGTTTAATTACAGTTTAATTCAAATGTGGTTTGTTTGTCTCATCTCCTCCCCCTTCATCTTATTCCCCTTTCTCATTGTATTACATGTTATGGGGTAATGATCACTATATCATTTATCCAAACATGAAATACATAGATTGCTATTGACCGGCCTCAAAATAGGTGCGACTTCTATAAAAGTCCACTTACGATTGCTTAACATAGCGCTAAATTTTGTCCCGATTCGAATAAATGATCATTTGTAGCCCAAACCTATGTTTGCAAGCCCAAGTAAGTTAATTTGATCTCTTTGATCGAATAACCTTGAGATTCATTGTATGGAGGCTTTGGTTCTAGCAATCCTCTAATGGATCTATAATATTTTGGGTCAACGCGGATCACTTAAACATTGTTGATCATTAAATGGTTCTTTTGATAATTCCAAATGGATGATATACTTGACAAAAAGCAAATGCAACTTGTTGTATGGAGGTTCTGGTTCTACCAATCCTCTAATGAGTTCCAAATGCAAGTTTAAAGATGGTGATCCAACTAACCACTAATTATTAAATTGTTTTTACTTTATGCCCTTTTATTTTTTTATGCTTTATGTACCATTTACTTTAAGCATTACATTTAATGTCATTTTATTTTGCTCACTTGAGCTTTTCTTTTCTCTTCTAAGACACCTAAAAATCAACATGAACCATAAAAGCTTTAATGATACTTGCACTATTTGGTTACCATCCTTGGCATTATGGAGCATTGGAATTCTTGGACTTAGGATTAGAAACCTTGGCCTATGGTGGAGACCTTGTGACCTTAATTGATATTTTGTCTGGAGTTCTTGAAGTTTACCTCAAGACATTGGGATGTTTGTTTATTTTGTGTGCAACTTATTGTGATTACATACTTAGTTTTTAATCTGGAATTCACCCGTATACAACCGTTACTCTACCCAATTTTTGTAAAGACTTAATACATTTTAAATTTGGTTCTCTCAAGAGGTCTAGTATCTTTGCTTACTTGGTTTCAATATAAAGAATGAGAATTCTATCTTGACTCATAATTTCAAGTATTGGCTTCTTGTTGGTTAGATGGTTCATATCCCTAGCTTTTATCTTATGCTTTAGGATAGTCCCTTCTTCTCCTCCCATATTCTTTAATTTCAAAAATCTTCTATCTCCTTTTGAAAACTCTTCTTGTATTTTTTTAAACTTGAACCCCTTTCATAATAAACTTTGACTTAGGTCCATGCATTTTCAAAACCATTTCATAAATAAACTTCAATCAACTTAATAAAACCTTGACATTTTTTGTGAGAAGACTAAAAGTCAATCAATCTTATTTCAAACCATTTTTCCACTTTGTCTTTTTATTTTAAAACCTTTCTCAAAAGTTTAGACTCTTGTCAATCCTTGTAGTGACGCAAACAATTATACTTCTACAATATATAGTGAAGAGAGATATTTTCCACTTGGGTGTTGAGTGAGGCATTGTGGATTTTAAAATCCAAGCCATATCCTCCACTTTGAGATAATACAAATTCTCCTTTCTCATGATTGTGGGTATTAAGTATATTTTTCACACGAACAATGACGATGATGTCTTATCTCATAAAATCAACCAACACAATTATGTTTTAAATTTTTTTAAGGTGAACTAAGTGTACCCTGATCCCCTATTACACGAAAGGTGGTAGGTAGGCACTAAAGATTCAAAACCGCGGCGGGTGTAAAAATTATAAAAAATATATACTTCTTTTCTCACCTCCACCATCTACTTTACATACAACATTTTATAGCCAAAATATACAGAATTTACAAAGAGGTTCATGCAGAGTACCATAGATGTTTAGGGTTCTAATACCTTCCCTTTGCATAACCAACCCCCTTACCCTGAATATTTCCCCCTCTTTTTGGGTAACTCGCTCTTTTCCCATTCCTTTAAAAACAATAAAGTGCGGTGGCAATTTTTATTTTTGATCTGTATAAGTCTAGTCAATCCAATGGCTCAGTCTTAAACATTTCTACCGTTACAATAATCAATGGTATTCCTTCAACAAGAGGGAGCAAGATAGGAGGTTCAAGCAGATATTCTTTAATACTTTCAAATGCGCTTTGGTAGTCATCTATCCACACACAACCTTGATCTTTATTTAACAACTTAAAGATCGGTTCACACGTTGCAGTCATGTGGAAAATGAATCTGGAAATATAATTCAAATGCCCGAGGAACCCTCTGACTTGCTTTTCAGTTCATGGTGCTGACATTTCTTGAATTGCTTTGACTTTATCAGGGTTAACTTCAATTCCTTTATGGCTAACAATGAAACCCAACAATTTCCCTGATCTAACACCGAAGGTACATTTATTTGGATTCCAGCAGAGACGATACTTCCTCAAACGCTGAAAAAATTTCAAAAAATCTTTAACATGCCCTTCTTCTGTATGGTATTTAGAAATCATGTCATCAACATATACCTCAATTTCCTTGTGCATCATGTCATGGAATAGGGTTGTCATAGCCCTCTAGTACGTTGCCCCAGCGTTCTTCAACCCGAAGGGAATCACTCTGTAACAGAATGTTCCCTAGGGTGTGATAAACATTGTTTTTTCCATGTCCTCGGGAGCCATACTTCTTTGATTATACTTCTTGGCACACCATACCGGCATATAAGATTATTCTTGATAAAACGTATACCACCTGATTGGTGACATTAGCATAAGAAGCTGCTTCCACCCATTTGGTGAAGTAGTCAATTGCCACCAAGATAAAATGATGTACATTCGACGCCTTGGGTTCAATCCTTCCAATCATGTCAATACCCCCACATAGATAAATGTCAAGGGGAAGAAATAACATTGAGAAGCGTCAGAGGTACATGAATTTTGTCAGCATAAATCTGACATTTATGGCACTTCTTTGCAAATTTGTAACAATCAGATTCCATTTCCAGCCAATAATAACATGCCCTAAGCATCTTCTTTGCCATCGAATGTCCATTGGCATGAGTACCAAAGGAACCTTCATGGATTTCATGTATAAACATGTCTGCTTCGTGTCTATCCATGCATCTGAGCAAGACCGTGTCATAATTTCTTTTGTATAACACATCTTCATTGAGGAAAAAGTTGCCTGCCAACCTTCTCAATATCTTTCTATCTTTGTTTGACACACCATCAGGGTATTCCTGAGTCTGGAGAAAATGCTTGATATCATAATACCAAGGTTTTTCATCTGACGTTTACTCTTTTACAATCATATGAGTTGGTCTATCCAAATGTCGAACAGTGATACGAGGCACACTGTTCAAAGTATTTACTTGATACATAGAAGCCAAAGTGGCTAAAGCATATCCCATTTGATTCTCTTCTTTGGGAATATGATGGAATTCAACTTTATTAAAGAAAGGTAATAATCTTCTAGCATAGTCTTTATAGGGAGTCAAGCCAACATGACGAGTATCCCATTCTCCTATAATCTTATTTATTACCAAAGCTGAATCACCATATACATCTAGAATTTTGATTCTAAGATCTATAGCCTCTTTGAGACCCATGATACAAGCTTCATACTCTGCCATATTATTGGTATAATCAAATGCCAATCTTGCAGTGAAAGGGATATGTGACCCATGAGGAGTGATAATCACGGCAACAATTCCTTTCCCATAAGCATTCACAGCTCCATCAAACACCATACTCCACCGGATTCAAGATCAGGACCTTCTTCAGGCAAGGGTTCATCACAATATTTTATTTTCAAAAACATCACATCCTCATCAGGGAA
Organism: Vicia faba; assembly: GCA_948472305.1. Lineage (NCBI taxonomy): Eukaryota > Viridiplantae > Streptophyta > Magnoliopsida > Fabales > Fabaceae > Vicia > Vicia faba. The sequence goes on along the minus strand of OX451738.1, from coordinate 1,337,645,798 downwards.
ATCATATTTAACTGACTGATAATCATTAACCAGTTGGTGAGCAAGATAATCTGCCAAAACACTACTTTTTATGGCCTTGTGAGTACGGTATTCAATATCATATTCAGACAAGAGCATCTGCCAATGGGCAATTCTTCCAGTAAGAGCAGGTTTTTCAAAAATATACTTATTCGGATCCATTTTGGAAATCAACCAAGTAGTATGATTCAACATATATTACCACAACCGTTTTGCCGTCCAGGCCAAAGCACAACATGTTTTTCCAGCACAGAATAGTGACTCACAGTCAGTAAACTTCTTACTGAGATAATAAATGGCATATTCTTTTCTCCCTATTTCATCTTGTTGTCCCAAAATACATCCCATAGAATTATCTAACACCGTCAGATACATAATCAATGGTCTTCCTTCAACAGAATGAGGCAAGATAGGAGGTTCAAGCAGACACTCTTTAATGATTTCAAATTCCATTTGGAAATCATTTGTCCATACACAACCTTGATCTTTATTTAACAACTTGAGGACCAGCTCACACGTTGCATTCATATGGGAAATAAATCTGAAAATGTAATTCAAACGTCCAAGAAAACCTCTAACTTGCTTTTCAGTTCTTGGTGCAGGCATTTCTATAATTGCCTTAACTTTGTCAAGATCAACTTCAATTCCTTTTTGGCTGATGTTGTACCCCAAAATTTTACCTCTCACTTATCAAGAATTTTCTCACAAGATCTCCTTGGGCTCAAGACTGCACTGGGGTTTGATCAAGCTCAAGACATTTCCTCAAACACTGATGACCAAAATTAGGGTTTGATTTTGCACAAGGATTTTTGATCTTCCAATTCCCCATGTGAATTTCATGTATCATCATGGACCCCCAAGATTACTCATGTCAAGTTTCAAGCCTTGGATCACATTTTTGCTCAGTCAATTGAGCAATTGACCTAAAAATCAGTTGTATTGGGGAAAAAGTCAACTATGGCCAATTTACAGTCAAACTTCATAATTTTTTTATTTATATCTACATTTCTGACTCATATGAATCATTTGATCATTTTTGGACCATAACTCCTCAAGAAATTTGATCAAATCCCCAAGAGGGCAAAATTGGTCAAAATTAGGGTTTTGACCAGGAAAGGGCAATTTCTGGTTTTTGACCTAGCAAATGGTCAATTGGTTTAAGTCATGATCTCAAGAGTCCAATTGCATAATTTTGACCTAATGGAATGGTTCAAAACATTGCAAGTCCATTGGATTGACAGATGAATTTTCCAGTCAACTGATCAAAAGTCAATTGTATATTGAAAAGTCAAACTTTGACTTTTTGGTCAAATTCAAGTGCCAAAGATCATAATTCATCAAAACATGTTAAAATATGAAACTTATTCATCAAGAAATCAAAAAGTCAATATTTCATTTTGAAAAGTCAAAATTTCTAAAACTTAGAAATTTTTCTAAGTGTTGGAAATTTCATGTTTTTTTCATAACTTTGGACAAAATTTTCACCATGATGCAAGATGATTCAAGAGAAACTTCCAACGTGTAAGTTGTACATCTCCATGAAATCTACAACTTTTCTTTACACAACTTCTTCCAAAAATGCTTGGATCTCAAGTTATAATTTTATGAACATAGGGTCATGAAACAAAACACTTTTTCATGGAACTTTTTCATATAGTTCCAATGGGAATCTTCAAACGAAATTCAAAGATGGGTTGTAGATCACATTGCAAGCTTTCAAAAATGTCCAAGAACTCCTCGAAGAGATGAAGTTAGGGTTTTGTCACTTGAATTACAAGTCATTTTTGATGAACACTTGAACCAAATCCATGCTAGGCTACATAATACTTGCTTTGCAGGCCTCAAACTTGTTTTTTCACTCCATAGTTAAATGTTTACATAGCTGTTAGGGCTTTGATACAAGCAATTGAGCTATTGTTCAAGTTGCATTTCCATTTATGGCACAAAGTTAACAATGCAATTCTTGTAAAGCAAGCTTTTTGCATAAAGTTCACATTGAGCCTCTAACTTGTTCCCTCTGATCACACTCCATCCACAAAGTCAGAAGCAAGCTTTTTTAAAGCATAACAACTCTATCTTAGCAAGTACACAAGGCATGGAAACTTATTTTGTCAAAAAATCACATGTTTAACTAAAACATCTAAATTTGAATTCTGATCAACTAGAGCATTCCAAACTTGTTGCTTATAAATAGAATCACTATTTGTGAGCTAGAACACGAGTTTGAGCACCCTTAAATACACCAAAACTCTCTCAAATCGTAAATTTCCTAAAAACACCATTGTTGCACAGTTTCTGACCTTGAACCTCAAATTCACATTTCCCTCGTGCGTTTCTTGGCCTTTTAGTTTCTAAAGCTTCCTTACATCAAGTGTAACTTATCCCTGTACCTGTTTCATTTCTGTAACATCATTTACCCTATCTTCCATAACCAAAAATAGAGCATTGCACATTGACTTCTCCAAGTCATTTTAGCCACTCTCAACTCAAGCAAACCATTGCACTAGCTTCCAAGGACCTCAAGAAAGCTAACCTGATCATCACCATCACTTGAAACAAGCTCAAACTCCAAACACGATTTCCAGTTTTGAGGTAAGTTTTCTCAACTTGGAACTCTTCATACATGCATCATCAATAGTTTATTTGTGAATAAAACATATAGATATCATTTCCCTGAAGCTAACCATGTCCTTAGTTTCCATTAATTTTGCTTGAGCTTAGAGAATTTTGAAACTGAAACTTCTGAAATTTTTAGGGTTCAGATTAGGGCCATTAAAATTCTTGCTTATCTTTGATCTATAATTTTAATACTTTATATTTATGGAATCTTGATAAAATTTGCTACAAGTTTCATGTTTACAGTTTTCATTTTTGATGAGAAATGAGCAAGTTACAGTTGGTCTAGCTAGAGGTTGAAGATGAAGTCTTCAGAACACGTTTTGCCTTACATATTTATTGTTTCATTTGTATTAACGAATGTATAGCCACCCCAGTGGTAGAAGCGCGCGCCTGTAACCTATGGGACCTGGGTTCGAGCCCCAATGGTACCCTTTTCATTTTTTCACATTTTTCTGACTTTGTTTATTTTTTTGACAGGCGTTGGGCCCCTTTGGGCCTGGCTTTTTTTTTGTTTGTTTTTTCTCAATAACCTCCCTATTTCCTCTTGGCACCCCCTGGCCCAAGTTATTTATTTATTTATTTATTTCATTTATCTTTTCTTAAATATATATTTTCTAAATACTAAAAAAATCATAAAATACAAAAAAAATGATATATTTATATTTTTCCACAAAAAAATATTTATATATATTATACTTTATTTATTTTATTAAGTAAATCTTATAGACTTAATTAATATTATTTTTTTTCACACCATTTAAAATACATTATTTTAATATAAAAAAAGACTAAAAATATTTTATAATACTATAAATATTTTCAAGATAAAAAATACTAAAAAATAATTTTCTTAAACTTATTTTCTTTTGATTAATAGAATTAGGGTTTTCATTTAAAATCTTTTCTTAATAAACTAAAACTTAATTAACTATTCTTTTTATTTAATTAGGTTAAGACAAAAATCTTCTTTTCATGAAAACCAAACAAATTCATTTTCTTCACATTTTGCATCCTTGCACATTTATTTTTATACTTTGTATTTATTTAAATTCCTTGTATATTCATACCCATTAAATTTGGTTGTAATATATTAAATAGGTTTAATTCTTGCAATCCCCATTCAACTTATACACCCCCTCCCCATAAATGTTGTAATAGCATAGTAACTTTAAATTTCGCAATTTGCCGCTTTTATATAACATGATAGTAATTAGGGTTTATATGGAAAGAATAAAACCAATGCTTAGAAAACCCTAATTCAAAACAAAATAAAGCATGAAAAAAATACACTTGCGCACTAGCACCCCTAGGGTAAAATCCACTTGGTTGCCTTATACAAAATGGCCATATTACGCATGTGAGGTATCTTAGCAAAAACAAGCAAAAATACAAGATCATGGTCCCTCAATGACGCTATCTAAGTTGTATTACAAATGATCTTAGTCCCTCAAAATTAATGCTAAGATACCTTGCAATAATGCTAATCATGGTTATACGATGACCCACACCTGTCCTGTTTACATCCAAAGATAGGGTTGCTTACCAAATCAATGGTAAGACAACAATGTCAAAGGAAAAGAAAATGAACAAGAAAGACATTTGAGTAGGTATATTGCTCCTAATTACTTGCTCTATTTCAAAACAAACATCCTTGCTATTTTCAAAACAATCACCTACACTTTCAAAACATATTACAAAACTTGAAAACATTTTAAAAAGATCAACATCTTTGTATACATTCTTACGAACAAGAATCATTACAAAGATTGCCTAAACAATGGCCTCTTTACAAAATACTTTCAAAAAACCACACAAAGCACAATTTCAAACAAAAGCAAGTGATCTAGCAAGTAACTAAGAGTCCATGGAAAACCATGGATGAATAGGGTGCTAATAGCTTCCCTTTTCATAATCTACCCTCTGAACTCAAGAAAAAATCTCAAAGGTCTTTCTTGGGCTTTTTCACCTTTCCTGTGCTTTTTCACCTTTCCTTTTGGATAAAAGAAAAGTCGGTGGCGACTCTTTCTAACCGCAACATTTGTGATCAAACACAACACCCTCAAATCATTTCTCCCACCGTATCACAGAACTGGGGACTCTGCTGGGGAATATTCTAAAAGTGGGGTTACCTTAGGGCTAGATCACATTTACTTGCTTACATTGTTTAACTTGTATGCTTTACATTATGGTTCTTTGTTTGGGTTTGAATCCTCTACCCGGATTCGGGATACATTATAGGTAAGTAGCAATACGTTGTGGAAACTGTGCGGGGTATACCGACATGGTCTAAACAATAGTTACGTTAGTGCGACATATTTGTGGGTACCGGTAGCCTTTTAGTTAATCAAAGAGAATACGGGGCCGCTGAGTGATGTTATGAAGCACTAATGAACTTTTAGAACCTTTACTTAACCAACTTGGCCTTTAGGATATCGTGAGATGACCGGCTTTGGTGCAGTCCGAAGTTGGTAGATACTCGATACTACACTCCTTAAGGTTTGGTTTCTTGGAATATTTTGGTCGCCATCAAAGAGGCTTGGGCTGAAACAATGACCAAGGAAACAAACCAGTGATATTGAACTCCTTAGAACCTGGTTACTATTATTAGGACAGATTGAGCCAACTAAACTTCAAGAGGGTACTTACCTATGAAACTCCATGCAAACCTAAACGTAGGGACTTGTTTGCTTTGTTTGTATATACATACTTGTACATAACATCATGAACATCATAACATCATACACATTCACTAACCATTTCAAGGATTTTGGGATTCATCTTTGTTCTTGTTTTGTAGGATATGGATTCACTTCGCAAGAAAACTATTCAAGTCAACCTTGTAAGGATCCCTCCACAACTCAAGGAGGTAGCTTCAAGGATTCCTGAAAACTCTCCATTCACCGAGAGACATGGTCGCCAAATCAACTTGGTCACCTCTAACACAGATGAGGACATGATGAAGGTGCTCTTTCAGTTCTTTAATCCTTTACACCATTGCTTCACATTTCCTGACTATCAACTTGTTCCTACTTTGGAAGAATTCTCCCGACTATTGAGAATTCCCATTCTCAATCAACTACCTTTCAACGGTACGGAAAGAGACCCAAAACCAGAAGAGATTGCTCAAGCTCTACACTTGCACTCATCTGATGTCACAACTTATTGGGAAACAAGGAGTGGTGTCAAAGGTTTCCTAGCAAAGTTCTTGTTCGAGAAAGCCCAAAACTGTTGGAACTCTTTGAACCTACAAGCTTTTGAGGAAATTGTGGCTCTCCTCATCTATGGGATGGTTTTGTTTCCAAATCCTGACAAACTCATAGATGTGAACGCTGTTAAAATCTTCATATCATGCAACCCGGTGCCTACTTTTCTAGGAGACATCTTACACTCTTTTCACACTTGCACAATGAGGAAAATAGGTGTCCTTATGTGTTGCACTCCTCTCTTGGCGAGATGGCTTATTTCGCATCTTCCCCAATCTGTATTAAAGAACGAGCAAGGTTCAAGGTGGTCACAATGGTTGATGACGCTCAAACATTCAAACATTAATTGGTGCTCCCGATCCATAGAGAAAGTTACTATTATCGACCGTTATGGAGAATTTCCTAATGTCCCTTTACTTGGCATTAGGGGAGGTATCACCTACATTCCTTCTTAGCCTTAAGACAGTTTGGTTACGCCTGAAGGGATGGCCCTCACGAGATGCTGATTCAAGGTTTGGTATTTGACTATAATAATGACGATCAAGGTCTTCGCCAGAGATTTATCCGAGCTTAGAGGATGTTAAACAAGGTAGATAGCAAGACATTGGGGCAAAATAATTCCATCCCTCTTGAGCCTTACCTCAAATGGGTACGAACTCGTGCTCAGAATTATGATGCCTTATCCTTCCATTCTCTCGGTAATCATTGAGCCTGTCATGAAAGGAGATGTTACATACACTATCCTATATCCTAACATGCCCACCTCTCTAGAAGACTTACAAAGAGATTGGATACAACTCAAGGGGGAGCGAGATACTTTTGAAGCCCAATTCTACGCAAGCGAGAAGAAAGTTTTGAAACTCACTAGGCTACTTCATGAGGAGCAGACTCTGAATGCCTACATTGCACCAAAGAGGATGCGTACTACCTTTATATCTTAGAGTTTCTTGTATTTGTTTTGCCCAAGAAGGCATTGATGTACTCAAAACTTTAAATTATTAATATAACATGTTTTTCCTTTTTGTATAAAACAAATTTGAATTTTAAAAATCCTTGAAATCATTGCATACGCATTTATCATTCATCATAACATAAACAGGTTTCTTGCAACAAGTCTCCTCATCTCTCTACTGTTTATTTTAGTAAGATGGATCTCGATCAAACGGTGAAGGACCTCCAAGCTCAGAATACACAGTTTCAACAATTGTTATTAACTCTAGCCAAAGGACAAGAAGAGTTTAAGACCTTGCTGGTTGAGGAGAAGAAAAGGAATACGAAGAAGATAACCGGAATTTTGAACATGGGAAGAACATTCCAAGGGCAAACAAGAAGAGCCCTAGACTTTGCAATTACATCCGGTGAGAAAGACAACCAAGATGGGAAGGGTAAGGAAACAGTTGTCAGTCTGATTCAGAAGAGGAAGAGGAAGAAGAAGACTATTCTGAAGAACAATACCCTCCAGCCGACGACAAGTATAAGCATCTAGAAGAACGGTTGAGTGCAATGAAAATCCAAAAAGTGCCTGGTTTGGACTTTGAGGAGTTGGGCTTAGTGTCAGGAATTCTCATTCCTCCAAAATTCAAAGCACCTGTGTTCGCCAAATATGACGGAGTCTCATGCCCTAAAATGCATCTCCGGTCCTATGTGAGGAAAATCCAACCCCATACCGCTGACAAAGATATATGGGTACATTTCTTCTAAGACAGTCTGTTTGGAACTCAACTTACCTGGTTTTATCAGCTAGAAAGATCCAATGTTCACAACTGGGAAGATCTTGTTGTAGCCTTTTACAAACAATACCAATACAATGCTGATCTTACGCCTACCCGTACTCAACTCCAGAGTATGGCCATGGTTTCAAATGAAGGCTTCAAGGACTATGCGCAAAAATGGAGAGACTTGGCCGGAAGAGTTCAACCTCCTCTATCTGAAAGAGAGTTGGTAGACATGTTTTTGGGCACCTTGTCTGGTCCCTTTTTCAATCACTTAATTGGGAGTTCATTGGCGGGTTTTACTGAGTTGATATTGACCGGAGTAAGGGTAGAAGTCGGGATAAATAATGGAAAGATTCAAAAAGATGCATCCTCTGTTGCTGTAAGGAAGCCATTCATCGGAAAGAAGGAAGTGGTTGTTGTTTATCCTCAGAGAAATCAAGATAGGGCCGAACGCGGTCCAATGGTGGGGGCTGTTATGATTCCTAAACCTGCGCCTGATCAACAAAGAAACAACCAACCAAAGATGGAAATACCAGTCAGAAAATTCACAACAATTAACATGACCCTATCTCAAGTATTACCACATCTGTTAAGATCCAACCTAGTGACTTTAAAAGAAGCTCCAAAGAACCCTAACACAACCTCTCCTCACTATCATCCTAATTCCCGTTGTGCATACCACTCTGAGAGTCCCGGTCATGACACTAACAACTGTTGGGCTTTAAAGAACAAAGTACAAGACCTCCTTGAAGCCAAAGAGATTGAACTCGATGAGCCAGAAAAGCCCAATGTCATTTCTTCCCATATACCCAAACATGGCCATAATGCCAACGCCATTGAAGAAGATATGTTTGTTACTTCAGTTGATGAACTTATGATCCCACTCCTAATTATCAAGAAGAACTTATTGAATGCCAGTGTATTCCCGGGCTGTGATGAAAGCTGCCATTTCTGTTTGTCCTCACCAACCAGCTGTCCTTTGTTGAAAGCAGACGTTCAGTTCCTAATAGATAACAATGAAATTTTGTTTGAAAAGACTTTTCTTCCACCTGTTCCTTTTAATGAAGTTGCTATCATTACCATTTCCGCCAATTATTCTAGGGTCTCCACCAAAAGACCCGTTAGAATTACATCAGATCCAAAAGCAACTCCTTTGATAATTACAATGCCTGGACCAGTCCCGTATTTATCATACAAAACTGTACCATGAAATTATGGAGGGATGTCTACTACCACGGTATCAAGAAAGATTGGCCAGCTGCCGAAGATTCAAGTTCCGAGAAAGATAACTCCGATATCAGTAACATTTCTGGGACTAGCAAGATTACCCTAAGCGGAAGGATATTCTCTCCAAAAATTGCTCCCCCAAAAGTAGTTTCTGGACCCGTAATCATTCCTGTTGTTGTTGCTCCTCCGAAGGCTATTCCCATTTCTACAATCATCTCCACCAATGCTCCAACTGACAAAGTTATTACAATCCCTGCTATCACTCCTACTACTGAATCAACCGAGACTCGAGGTTAAGGTATTCTGATAGAGCTTGTCTGGACGAAGGCGCAATCATTGGCTATCCCTGAGACCTCCCGAAAAGAGATGGAGGAAATTCTAAATATCATAAAAAGAAGCGACTACGACGTAGTTGAACAATTGGGGCAAACTCCATCCAAAATTTCCTTGTTGGCTTTACTACTATGTTCTAAGGCGCATGCAAAGGCTTTGGTAAAATTCCTGAAAACTGTCCATGTACCCCAAGAAACATCTGTCGATCAGTTCCAAGACTGCGTAGCTAGCTTGACTGCACATAATGGTCTAGGATTTTCGGATGCTGATTTAACGCCAATAGGAAGGAAGCATAATGAGGCGTTGCACGTCTTAGTTGAATGCAGGGGAACAACCTTGGCTCATGTTTTGGTGGAAACCAGTTCATCTCTGAATGTATTGCCTAAAAAGGCTCTTGATAGGCTTGACTGTGAGGGATTGACATTGAAGCCAAGTAACATAGTAGTGAGGGCCTTCGACGGTTCAAAAAGGATGGTGCATGGGGAAGTGGATATCCCCATAAAGGTTTGAACCCAAACATTTCATTCAACTTTTTATGTAATGGATATCCACCTTTCATATTCCTGCTTGCTAGGCACACCGTGGATTCACAATGTTGGCGCTGTTACTTCTACGTTGCACCAAATGCTAAAGTATCCAATTTAAGGTAAGATTATCACGGTTCATGGGGAAGAGGAATATATGATCAGCCATCTCAATTCCTTCAGATATATGGAGTTAGATGGTGAATTTATTGAAACTCCATTCCAATACTTTGAAAAAGTCCCGCAACATGTAGCAGTAACCAGGGTTGTTCCCAAGATCAAAAGGCCTCCACTCAAGATGTCGTCTTTGAAGGATGCAAAAGCAATAATAGAAGACGGTGGGTGCACTATCTGGGGACAACTCCCATATATCCCATACAAATCCGACAAGTTTGGCCTAGTTTTCACTTCAAGTGCTCAGAAGGTTGTACGTCGCGCTCGTGCTGGAGGACCACCCTTGAAGATCAGCAACCGTGAGGTCAACACGGTAGAGGATGATGAAGATGGATGCAACCTAGAGGATTGGATCTTCCCAATTGTCAGTGGAGGGTTCAGCAATTAGGAGGCTAGAGATTTTGTCTCGATCACTTTTATCCCATAGTAATTTGTCTTTACATTTTGTTGGATCTGTAATATTAAAACATTTCATACTCTTAAAACCTTGTGTCTTACCCAAGGCACAACGGTTCATTTATTAGGGTTATTATCTCATCTCCATATGACATCAATGAATCATGGACGTTTTGCATACAAACTTTGTGCTCATTGTTTTTCCTTTTTAAATTTTCATTTCTTTCAAAGATAGTTATACCCTTACACACACTCACACTCACAATGCAGGTCTACATCCATTCTGGATCCCATGGGTAACAGTTCTGCTATGGCCTTTTGTGACTCTGAAAATATAATCTACCAAGCCGAAGACGAAGGTAAGGAAGATTGTGAAGTACCAGGGGAACTTGCCAGATTGCTACAACAAGAAGAGATAACCATTCAGACCCACGACGAACCCGTGGATACAATCAACCTAGGTACCAAAGAAGACAAAAGAGAAGTCAAGGTGGGTGCCAATCTGGAACCCGGTGTCAAGGAGCGTTTAATTCAGTTGCTATACAAGTATGTTGAAGTCTTTGTCTGGTCGTATAAATACATGCCAGGACTTGATGTAGATATTGTGGTACATCGTCTACCTATAAAAGAGGATTTCCCACCAGTAAAACAAAAGGTCTGTCGAATGCGACCAGATATGTCAGAGAAGATTAAAGCAGAAGTCATGAAACAATTCAATGCTGGATTCTTGGCCGTCACCTCCTATCCGCAATGGGTTGCCAAAGTTGTCCCCGTGCCCAAGAAGGACAGCAAGGTACGAATGTGCGTGGACTACAGAGATTTGAATAGGGTAAGCCCTAAGGTTGATTTCCCACTTCCCAACATTGACATCCTAGTTAACAATACTGCACAACACAAAGTGTTTTCCTTCATGGACGGTTTCTCAGGTTACAACCAAATAAAAATGGCGCCGGAGGACATGGAGAAAACAACCTTTGTCACACAATGGGGCATATTCTGCTACAAGGTTATGCCATTCGGACTGAAGAATGCGGGGGCAACCTATCAGCGTGCCATGGTAGCTTTATTTCACGACATGATACATCACGAAATAGAAGTCTATGTGGACGACATGATAGCTAGATCTCAAACAGAAGAAGAGCACCTTGATCATTTACATAAACTGTTTGAGAGATTAAAAAAGTACAAACTGAAGTTGAACCCAAATAAGTGCATATTTGGAGTAAGGTCTGGTAAACTCCTAGGCTTTGTCGTCAGCAAAAAGGTATTGAAGTAGATCATGCCAAGGTGAAAGAGATACAAGAGATTCCTGCTCCTTATACTGAGAAGGAAGTCAGAGGATTCTTGGGACGTTTAAACTACATTGCCAAATTCATTTCTCACCTGACAGCTACTTGTGAACCAATCTTCAAACTATTGAAGAAAGATCAAGTAGTCAAATGCAATAATGAATGCCAAACTACTTTCGACAAGATCAAAGAGTACCTGCAAGAGCCTCCTGTTTTAATGCCACCAGTCAAGGGCAGACCATTGATCATGTATATGACTGTTTTGCAAAATTCAATTGGGTGTGTGCTGGGGCAACATGACGAGTCTGGCCGAAAAGAGCACACTATTTATTACCTGAGCAAAAAGTGTACCGACTGTGAAACAAGATATTCACTGCTCGAGAAAACTTGCTGCGCTCTGACTTGGGCTGCTCACCGGCTAAGACAGTATATGTTGACCCATACTACCTTATTGATATCTAAAATGGATCCAATAAAATACATCTTCGAGAAACCTGCTCTCTCTGGGAGAATAGCGAGATGGCAGATGATCCTAACAGAATATGATATACAGTATACTACCCAGAAAGCAATAAATGGCAGTGTACTAGCTGATCACCTTGCTCACCAAGATGTAGAGGACTACCAGTCCATGAAGTTCGAATTCCCAGATGAAGACATCATGATGGTAAACAACTATGAAGAACTCAGGCCATACGACGGACCTGAACAAGGATCCCGATGGACCCTGCTTTTTGATGGGGCATCTAACGCACTCGACAATGGTATTGGTGCAGTACTCATATCTCTTGAAGGGTGTCATACTCCATTTACTACAAGACTCTGCTTCAGTTGTACGAATAACATGGCGGAATACGAAGCGTGCATCTTTGGTCTTAAAGCTGCCATAGACTTGGGGATCAAATTGTTGAATGTATTCAGAGATTCAGCTTTGGTTATTAGCCAGATCAAAGGGGAATGGGACACCAAACACCCTAATCTTATCCCCTATAAAGAACATGTTTTGACATTTCTCCCACACTTTGAGAAGATTACCTTCGAGCACTTCCCACAAGAAGAAAATCAGCTAGCAGACACACTAGCCACAATGTCATCTATGTTTAAACTTAAATGGGATAACGAGGCTCCACAGATCACTATTGAACATCTGGATGAACCAGCACACTGTCACGAGATTAATACTGAAGAAGTAGTTGAACAGCCTTGGTTTCACGAAGTCAAGAGGTATCTCGAAACCCAAGAATATCCAGAAGGAGCTTCAGTCAATGATAAGAAGTTCTTAAGGAGATTCTCTGCTAAATCCTTCCTTAGTAATGGCACTCTTTAAAAACACAACCATGACTCTGTGTTGCTTCGGTGCGTAGACAAGGTTGCAGCTGAAAGGATCATGGCTGAGTTACATGAAGGCACTTTGGCACCCATTTCAGTGGGCATACGATGGCAAAAAAAATCCTACAAGAAGGCTATTACTGGTCTACCATGGAAGCAGATTGCTATCAACACTCTCGAAGCTGCCACAAGTGTCAGATTTATGCTCACAAGGTGCACGTACCTCCGGTTCCTCTGAATGTCTTGACGGCTCCTTTGCTGTGTGGGGAATTGATATGATTTGGGAAAACAAGCCAACAGCCTCCAATGGACACCGCTTCATCATAGTGGCCATTGACTATTTTACCAAGTGGGTGGAGGCAGCTTCTTTCGCCTCCGTTACCAAGAATGTTGTTGCCTGGTTCATCAAGCAGAATCTCATCTGTCATTACGGTATCCCGGAGAGGATCATTACAGGGAATGGTACAAACCTGAATAATACTATGATCACCGCCTTGTACGAGGAATTCAAGATTCAGCATTACAATTCTTCCCCTTACCGGCCAAAGATGAAAGGTGTTGTCGAAGCCGCGAATAAGAACATTAAAAAGATCATATAGAAAATGACAGTCACATACAAATACTAACATGAGATGCTACCATTCTCTCTCCACGGATATTGTACCGTAGCTCACACATCAACCGAGGAAACGCCCTATTCTCTGGTTTACGGCATGGAGGTTGTCTTGCCTATTGAGGTCCAGATCCCCTCTCTGAGAATTAAGAAGGATGCATGGCTGAATGAAGACGATTGGATCCAAACTCGACTTGATCAAATAAACTTGATTGATGAGAAAACGCTTACTGCTGTTTGTCATGGTCAAATGTATCAAAAACGAATGATCAAGGCTTTCAACAAAAAGGTCAGACGACAAGTATGTCAAGTTGGATATTTTGTGATCAAGCGCATCATACTGCCGCAAGGTGATCCCAGGGGCAAATGGACTCCTACATACAAAGGACCATTTGTAATCAAAAACATATTCTCTGGTGGCGCAATGATCTTGAACACCATGGATGGTGATGACCTTCCGCACCCTGCAAACACGGACATAGTTAAAAGATACTACGCATAAGAGACCCGCTAGGTTGACACACCTAGGCAAAACAAGGGCATCTCGGCGAACCAAAAAGGTTCGGGCAAAAATTAGGGATAAAATTAAAAAAAAATATGTACACCTGACAAGTTGAAAACCTGAAAGGGCGACTTTGGCAAAAAAGGGTTTCCCAATGGACTGAAAACCCGAAAGGGCGGTCCAGGCAAAAGTTAGGGAATTAAAGTGCATGACTATGTCCCGTTGGATCACCTTTATGTACAACCTTTGGCTTCAACTGACTAACTCAGAGGTTTTGATCAATTCAATCATCTTCAGAGGAGGCAACAAATAGAAAATACGCTCAGAGATACGAAGGCTATAACAGAATGGGAACCCCATGGGATTATTACACATAGCTATCTTTTCTTTGTATCAAAATTTTCATTTTTTATGACAATATTCTCTTACTAGAATATTTGTCTCATTGTACAAAAAATACTTACTCAAAGTCAATACAAAGATATCCCTTTGAAAGTGCAAAACTATTTGTTTTTTTTTCTTTACTCTTGTGTTTTATTTACAAAAAACGTCCAATGAATCATTTTTGAACATATGCATTTGAACATAATTACTGTTTACAAATAAACGAGATAGAAAGACAATCACTGATGGCTTTAAGGGCTAGGGAAATCTCTCTATGCTATTTCCATAATCCCCGTAGTGTACAGTTTAATCCCCAGTGGACTAGAGCTTCCAGTTATCAATCCCCAGTGGAAGTCATCAAATTTCTCCGAATTCCCCAGGCAGGATTTTCCAAGCAGTACACGGCATTTCCCTTACAACAGAGTTTATTTCTCGAAAGGGAAATTCAATAACACTTCAACTTCAAGACATGAAGAATTACATATCCTTAGTAACATTCGAGGATTTATTTTCCCCAATCCAACAACAATGCAGCAGATTAGCTCACATACGCATACATCGCATCCATATATCATAAACGTGTTAAAACGAATGCATCATATCATGTATTTCATACAACATGACTTTGCATTTTAGCTAATATTTTACCCTTTTCAGGATAAGGTTAACAGCTACCATTAACAATGTTCAAAGTTTTCAATACAGTTCAGATACACTCCAGACACGGATGCAATCCTGATACTCATTCAGATTCAGTTTTCATATACAGTTCAGATGCGCTTCAGACACGGATGCCATCCTGATACTCATTCAGATTCAACTTCCAGATACAGTACAAATACGCTCTAGACACGGACGTCATTCTGATAACTCATTCAAAGATTCATCTTTCAGAAACAGTTCAGATACGCTCCAGACATGGATGCCATTCTGACACTCATTCAAAATCAGTTTCCAGATACAGTTCAGATACGCTCCAGAAACGGACGCCATTCTGATACTCATTCTTTCAGCTTACAAATTACAATTCAACAATCACTCTTAGATGGCATCTAGAAGCCCACCTCTAACAACTTTTTATCATCTCTCCAAATGGTATCTTTAAGCCCATTCCCTCTACCATCACATCGCCTAGTGCAAATTTCTAGGCACTCTAGTGTCCAATCATTATCCACCTTCGAGTCACGAATGGAAAAAACATGCTAATCTAACTCTTCAGGCTTAAGAAGATTGAACAGGGGCAGCTATTGCACCCCAAAATTTTCCCTCTCACGTATCAAGAATTAGCTCACAAGATCTCTTTGGGCTCAAGACTGCACTAGGGTTTGATCAAGCTCAAGACATATCTTCAAACACTGATGACAAAAATTAGGGTTTGAGTTTGCACAATGATTTTTGAGCTTCCAATGTCCCATGTGACTTTCATGGATCATCATGGACCCCCAATATTACTCATGTCAAGTTTCAAGCCTTGGATCACATTTTTGCTCAGTTAATTGAGCAGTTGACCTAAAAATCAACTATATTGGGGAAAAGTCAATTGTGGCCAATTTACAGTCAAACTTCATAATTTTTTATCCATATCAACATTTTTTACTCATATGAATCATTTGATCAAGTTTGGACCACAACTCCTCAAGAAATTTGATCAAATCCCCAAAAGGGCAAAATGGTCAAACTTTGACTTTTTGGTCAAATTCAAGTGTTAAAGATCATAATTCATCAAAACATGTTAAAATATGAAACTTATTCATCAAGAAATCAAAAAGTCAAGATTTCATTTTGAAAAGTCAAAATTTCTAAACCTTAGAAATTTTTCTAAGTGTTGGAAATTTCATATTTTTTTCATAACTTTGGACAAAATTATCACCATGATGCAAGATGATTCAAGAGAAACTTCCAACATGGAAGTTGCAGATCTCCATGAAATCTAAAAATTTTCTTTACACAACTTCTTCCAAAATTTCTTGGATCTCAAGTTATAATTATATGAACATAGAGTCATGAAACAAAACACTTAGTGAAATTTTGCCCTAATTTGGTCAGGATTTTGACCCAACTTCATGGAAATTTTTCATATAGTTACAAGGGGAATATTCAAAAGCAATTCAAAGATGGGTTATAGAGCACATTGCAATCTTTCCAAAATGTCAAATAACTCCTTGAGATCATTTTTGAGGAGGGATAATTGAAGAGATGAAGTTAGGGTTTTGTCACTTGAATTACAAGTCATTTTTGATGAACACTTGAACCAAATCCATGATAGGCTACATAATCCTTGCATTGCAGGCCTCAAACTTGTTTGTAACTACATAATTAAATTTTTACACAGTTGTTAGGGCTTTGATCCAAGCAATTGAGCTATTGTCCAAGTTGCATTTCCATTTATGGCACAAAGTTAACAATACCATTCTTGTAAAGCAAGAATTTTGCATAAAGTTCACATTGAGCTTCTAACTTGTTCCCTTTGATCACAATCCATCCAAAAAGTCATAATTAATCTTTTTTAAAGCATAACCACTCTATCTTAGCAAGTACAAAAGGCATGGAAACTTGTTTTGTCAAAAAATCACATGTTTAACTTAAACATGTAAATTTGAATTCTGATCAACTAGAGCATTCAAAACTTGTTGCTTATAAATAGAGTCATTATTTGTGAGCTAGAACACGAGCTTGAGCACCCTGAAATACACCAAAACTCTCTCAAATCGGAAATTTCCCTTTTCATAATCTACCCCCTGAACTCAAGAAACAATCTCAAAGGTCTTTCATGTGCTTTTTCACCTTTCATTTTTTATAAAAGAAAAGTCGGTGGCGACTCTTTCTAACTGTAACATTTACGATCAAACACAAAACCCTCAAGTAACTTCTCCCACTGTATCACTGCTGACAATGAAACCTAACAATTTTCCTGATCGCACACCAAAGGTGCATTTATTTGGATTCAAGCGGAGACGATACTTCCTCAAATGCTAAAACAATTTCAACAAATCTTCTATATTCCCTTATTCAGTCTGGGATTTGGAATCATATCATCAACATATACCTCGATTTCCTTATGCATCAGATCATGGAATAGGGTTGTCATAACCCTCTGGTAGGTTGCACCAGCGTTCTTAAACCCGAAGGGCATCACTATGTAACAGAATATTCCCTAGGGTGTGATAAATGTTGTTTTTTCCATGTCCTCAAGAGCCATTCTAATTTAATTATATTCGGAAAATCTGTCCATGAACGAAGATACTTTGAATTTTGTTGTACTGTCAACCAACATATCAATATATGGCAATGGAAAGTCATCTTTTGGACTAACTTTTTTTAAATCTCTATAATCAACGCACATGTGAACTTTTCTGTCTTTCTATGGTACTGGGAAAATATTGGAAATCCACTGAGGGTACACTGATGTCACAAGAAAACCAACATTAATCTGCTTTAAAACTTCTTCTTTAATTTTCACTTCCATATCAGCGTGAGTTCTTTGCAATTCTGCTTTATTGGCGGGCATTCTGGCTTTAGCGGCAAATGATGTTCCACAATATCAGTACCCAACCCCGACATGTCTTGGAAAGACCAAGAAAATATGTCCACATGCTCTTTCAACAATTCAATAAACCTTCTCTTCACATCAGGATGAAGCAGTGCTCCAATCTTGACTTCTTTTGGATCTTCCTTTGAACCCAAATTAATCGTCTCCAACGGCTCTTTATATGGTTGAATGGTACTTTCCTCGCGTTCAAGAAACCGTGAAACCTCTTCTAGAATTTCATCATATTCTTCTTCTTCGGTCGCATATGCAGGATATCCAAAGTTGGGAGAGGGTGCAGGGTCATTGTACTCAACGAGTTTTTTAATTAATTTGCACATATGATTTATGATTGCTTTTAGAAACTGACACATATAGCAAGTGATTATGCAGATTTATTTACAGTTATTATTCATTTTAATAGGTTTTTTCTAATTACCATTTTCCAAGAAAACGCAGAGAAGAAAAATAATAATTTGGGAATCAAAAACAACTTTTATTAATGATTTTAAAGATCAAAACAACAAATATGCCCATACAATGTCAATAATTTCACCTTGGGCAGATTGAAAGATTTTTTAAAAGATTAACAGGAAATAAATTACTTTGAAATATGAATGCAAGAGGGAACATCAATAGTGATCCAATTTTGGACTCCGACTCCATGTGTCATGTTATTCGGCATTTCATACTTTGATTCAACTTCCAGAATAGCATTGATCTTAGGAATAGTTGGATGAAGATAATCTCTGTTGTGAAAGATGTCTTGATATTTTCCCAAAGCAGACTTCGGCTTTATAATCTCACCTTAACTATTCTTCCCAAAGAAACCCAAACGAAACTTTATTCTTATTCACATGGGGATCAACAATGTACCCCCACACCTTGCTAGGACCATCACACACTACATATTGAGCATCCTTAAGCGAAACTATAGAATTCTCATTTTTCCTTACATTATCAATAGATAAAGATTAAAACTGAGTTCTAATAGCAGCTTCATCAGCTTCCACAACACTGGAAGAGGATAAATGAGATATTAACAAAGCCTGCTCTCCATTTATAATGACCACCTTTCCTTCACGAACAAACTTCAGCTTCTGGTGCAAATTCGAAGTAACAGCCTCTGCCTCGTGGATCCACCACAGTCATCCCAATAAACAGCTATAAGTTGGAATTATATCCATAACCTGGAAAGTAATATGAAATAAGTTCGGGCCTATGTGAATGGGAAAATCTATTTCTATGATGACCGACTTCCTCGAACCATCAAAAGCTTTCACAATTATGCGATTCAAGTGCATGGGAGTTCCCTGGTACTTTAACTTCAAGAGTGTGATCCTCGGTATGACATTTAAAGCAAACCCATTGTTAATCAACACATTGGATAAAGAGTCATTCTTACAATTCATGGAGATATGGAGAGCCAAGTTATAGTTCCTTCCCTCATCGGGAAATTCGTCATCACAGAAACTCAAGTTATTACAAGATGTGATATTCCCTACAACATTGCTGAATTGGTCCAGAGACATATCACTTTCCATAAATGTCGGATCCAATACTCTCATCAAAGATTCCCTATGGGCAGAAGAATTCATTAGCAACGGTAGAATGGATATCTTAGATGGGGCCTGCAACAATTAATCTACAATCTTGTAGTCACTAATCTTGATAATCTTCAACAGGTCATCCACATCTTTTTCCAAAGCAGTACCACTAGATTCCCCAAATGCTTTCTTAGGTTCGGTACTAGCAATTCTTTTATCAACATTAACATTCCCTCGAATGACAGGGGCAAAAACCCAACCACTGCGAGTCACTCGGTTGGCTTTGGTATTATTCTTGACATCATATAAAGGTTGGATGGGAATTTCCACACCATCTTCCAAGATTGTCGCATTGTATTTATATGGCACAACTTTGTCTGATTCATATGGTACAGGGCCTGGCAGGAAAATAACCACTAGAGCATCAGTTGGCTTGTTATGGTACTCTATCTCTATCGGGGCGGGAACATTAAAACATGACACAATAACATTCACCCCTTCTTCAGAATATTTAGACATCACAGAATCATTGGTGGAGGACATTTCTTCATCAGAAGAAAAGAACTCATCTGCAGAAACATACTCATCATCTGACACAATCTCGGCCGAGCAATCTTCAATCCTGTTAATCATATTGTAATCATCTCTATTGCCTGAAACATTGATAGTACCATTGTATAACAACAACTGAACACCCCTTCTCACAATGGAACAACCACGAGAATCTCTTCAGCAGATCTGGCAAGACCCATAATGATGTTCTTCTTGGTCATCCATGTGATAGAATGTAGCGTGCAATTGCACCAAATTATAATTCACGTAAAAAATACGGAATTCTCCGGGACATCCATAGACCATATTCACATCTTCTTCTTACTCCATCCTTGGCCTTATTATATGATTGAGGCCTTCGTCCATTATTTCCTGAAAATCAACTTTTATCTTATCACATTCCTATATATTTGTACTGCAAGTACTACAAATAGCATGGTCGTGCGTATAGTAGCTGAATTTGCAGAGGTCAGCATGCATCTTTACCAATTCTCCTCTAACCAGGTTTATAAAAAAATAGGAAGTCCCCAGGACAACCAGCAATCATGTTTACAACATTTTCTCCTCCATGTTTAGGCAAATGATTATCTTTCACGTTAGGGCCAACATCTTTAAAGGATAGGAGGCCAGATCTCACCATCTATTATACTTAAGATTTCAAAGAATAGTAGTTATCGATGTTGTTCCCTGGGGCTCCTTGATGAAAAACGTATGTCTGATCTGCCACATAATACGAGGGTAAAGGTGAAGGTATAACAGGGTGTGATACGGTGGCAGAACTGACTGTTATATACTGATTTTGCATTGTGTTCACAAATGTTGCGGTAAGCAAGAGTCTCCACCTACTTTTATTTTATTCAAATTAACGAAAGGGTGAAAAGAATAGAAAAAGACCTTTTGAGAGTTTTATGAATAAGGGGGGTAAATTATGGAAAGGGAATGTGTTAGCACCCTTTCCATCTGTAGTTACCTACGGGCTCTTAGAGGTTTGCTCATTTTGAAAGTACTTTGTGCTTTTGTGTGTTTGAAAATGCCTTAGTTCGGTGATTTTCTTTGTGTTTAACTCTTGTATCAATCCTCAAGAATGTTAACAAAGCAAATGTTTTGAAAATTGTTTTTGAAAAGTAGTATTTGTGTAAGTGCAAAAATGTTTTTGAGCAAACTACTAACAGCTATCTACTTTTATACTCGAAAAGGGTCGTTATTTTCTTCCTATCCTTTAGACAGTGCTATCCCACTATTAGGGAGTAGGTATCCCTATTGTTGGATGTAAAAGGGACATCAAAGGGACAATACAGTCGCAAAAGCAACTTGTAGAGACGCTTTAGCAATTTTGCTTAGGGACTAGATCATTTACCAAGAAGGAAATTGTAGGGTCACTGAGGGACTATGATCTTTTTGATTTACGGGTCTTTGCTAAAGCGTTCCTGCCTCATGACTGTTTTATTTCTAAAGGAAACCAAAGTGGGGTACCCTATAGGTGTATATGTGCAATTGATTCAATTAAGTTATTTGTGTCTTTTTGTCAAGTTTATTAGTGTTTGATTATTAGTCTTATCACACACGCCTAATTACTAGCATTTAATATATATTGCAGAATATTAAAGTGCAGGAATTTAAATCTACGCTATTACAATGCTTTGGGAGGGGATTTACACTGTACAAGAATGAGGGGGGTAAAGCAGTAAATGTGCTAGTTTTAATCTATTACATCCAGTGAGCAGTTACAATAATATGGAAAAATATGAAAATAAGTAAATGCGTGCGAAGTAGAAAAGATGTCTAAAAAATCCTAAAGTGAAAAATCTTTTTGCTTTATTTTTTTATTTTAAGAAAATATAACCAAAGTCTATTTATCTTTAATTTCAAGAAAGAGGTTAAAATAATTCATTTATTTATTTATAAATTAATTTGATTAATAAAAAAACTATCCTAATATTTTTGTGATTTTGATTTAAGATTAATTTAAATAAAAAGAATCAATAAAGAAAAAAACAAAAAGAACAAAAATAAAATATGAAGGAGTGAGGGGATCCTTCGATCCAAGGAGAATCATGGCTTCGATTCAGATGAAAAAATTTCCTTCGATCCAGAGGAAGGTGGCTTTCGACCCAGAGGAAAAAGGGTAGCCTTCAATCCAAGAAAGGATGTTTGTCCTTCGACCCAGGGAGAGATAATTGTCTTTCGATCCAGGGGTGGATGCTGTGAGGGAACTAAATCTAAAAAGGTATGTTAGCCAAAATGAAAAGCATGACCTGGGTGCCAAGCCCATGTCCTTCGATTCTGTACGCACTAGCCTTATTTATGTTGGATCTGCAATAAGCGTTAGAAGCAAAACAAAGGCAGGCCTGGGGTCGAACTCGGTTCTTTAGTCTTGAACAACAAAATGAATGAAACTACAAATGTTGACGTGTCATGCAAATGTAAAGATTGATCATTTTACCAATTCTTACCAATGGTTGATGGATGAATATGTGATGATGGGTATGGGTACCCTTGTTTGATGATTGCTTCGATTTGGTTCACTTATGATATTTTTGATAACTTTGGTGGGTTTATGGGGCAGCGTATCTCCAATGTATGTGTAACTATCTATTTGGCTTGCAAGAATGCTGCTTATATAGAGTAGAAGGGAGGGGACAAGAAGACAATAGTTTAAACAGCCATAAACACACATTTTCAAGGCCATGAATGAGGTTTTGTAACGTTGGCCAAAAACATGGGATCTTGTCCCTTTTTTGAAATTTGAATGTATGTGGACATTTTGGCTTCTTTGAATGCCCTCTAGTATTGCTCTTTGATAGGCCTTAAGTTTCCTCTTTTGACTGGACCTCTTTTGTAGCTTTCGACTCGGCCGTCTGCATGCTTCTTCAAATGTACCTCTTGTGTACCCTTCGACTGGCTCTAGTATTACTTCCTTTGGATGGGTCTTTAGATGGTCCTTTTGTTGTTCCCTTTGAATGGGCCTTTGGTGTGTCCTTCACATGGGCTAACATGCGTGTTAAAGTGTATACAATTGTTTCAAAGGGGGGTCAGCGCCCATTCGAAACTGGCACAAAGGCAACTTATGCCTTGTGAATGCTAGCATGAAGCAAGTCAAGGAAGACGTAAAGGAGGCCATTTCCTAGGCGAAGCTGGCACAAAGGTGTTCACTGCTTTGTGGTCGAAGGCAACTTTTTTTATTGGCGCATCAAAAGAAGCATTTTTCCTGGTGGATCGAAGGCAACCCTGAAGGAGTCTTGGCCTTGTGTGCTGAAGGCAAGCTGTAGAGGCATGCGTGCGTCGGTGACACGCTGAGGGGTATTTTCCCCAGTGGGAGCTTTGTAAATCATAGGCCAGTTTGAAGAAGTTCTTGCTTTGTACACTGAAGGCACTCCCGGAGAGATAATTTTCCTAGTAGAAGCAGGAAACAAGCCTGCTCCAAGGAAAACAAATGCCCAATTGAAGCAGGGGCCCAGCTGGCATGCAAGTACCAATTACATTTTGAGTCAAGCCAGCATGCAAAGGCGAGGGTGCAATCGAATGAGCACTGACAAGAAGCCCTTCCCCTTTGGATCGAAGGAGGTTGTTTTAAAGGGAAAACATGCCCAGTCAAAGCTGGTGTGCAGCAAACAAGCAAAAGACCAAGGCTTTAAAGCTTGGAAATTTGAGGCAAATTGGAGGAAGTTAGACGCTCAATTGAAGCCTTTCCAAATACCAATCTAAAGGCCTTTTAACATGTCAATCAAAGGATTTTATCAAAATTTCAATCGAAGACTCCTTGTTTATTTTCAAAAAAAATTATCTTTCCTTTAATCAAATGTTTGTGATCACCATGTAAGAGAAAGATCTTGATAAAATATGAGAGGGCAAATTTTGGGGTACAACAGCTGCCCTTATTCAATCTTCTTAAACCTGAGTATTTATTTTGGCTTGTCTGCCTTTCGTGATCTGAAGGTGGAAGATGATTGAACACTAGAGTGCCCAAAAATTTGCGCTCGCATGAAATAACACTGATGATGGATGATGTAGGGAATGGGCTTAAAGATGCCATCCAAAGTAGATGCTGATTTCACACATGGTCCCTTTGGGGGTTCTTGTTCCTGCTGTCTGAGGAGGAGTCTGTTGGGGAATGTGGGTTTTTGTTGTTCTCCTGTTTGAGGAAACTCTGTGGGGAATAGAGACTAGGAACTTCAGTTTTCCAAGGCTCTGCTGAAGAGTTATCTCTTGAGAGATGATAGTTTGTTGTATTCTGGTTGAAGTCCAGGTTTCCTGTGATTTGCTGGGGATAATGGAATCAACTGTTACCTGGAGATGTAGTAGAAAGAGCATGTGTAGAGCTTCTTCAATATGAGCATGTGTTAGACTGTACGAGAAGGAACCCGTGTAAGATTGCTTCGTCTGGTCATGTAGATAGCTTTCATGTCTGGTTTCAGGTGTTAATCTACAATTAGATTGTTCATAGATAGTTGTCATGGCTTGCTACAGGTATTAATATGGAACTATGTTTTTGTTTGGTTGTTGAGATAGTTGTCCTTTCTGGTTTCAGGTATTAATCTCTTACTTAAGAAAGAAAGATAGTTTCCCTGGCTTGTTACAAGTATTAATCTTCAATCTCTTCATATAGATAGTTCTCTTGACTTGTTATAGGTATTAATCCATAGTCGGTCGTCCATAGATAGCTTTCCTGGCTGGTTTTAGGCATTAATCTGGAACTTGTTTTACTGGTCACATAGATAGTTTCCCCGTCTGGTTTCGGGCATTAATCTGTGGCCTGCTGTATTTGTCGGTAAACCCGTCTTATTTCGGGAGTTCATACCATTTGGTCGTATAAATAGTTTCCTCGTCTGGTTTCAGGTATTAATCTTTGACCTGCTGTATTTGTTGGTAAACATGTCTTATCTGGGGAGTTCATGCCACTTGGTCGTACAGATAGTTTCCCCGTATGATTTTGGGCATTAATCTTTGACCTGCTGTAAAAGTTGATAGTGTTTGTCTGTCTGTTAATTTAACCTGAAAAGGTAAAATCAGTTTTATGCGATGTCATGATGTATGAATTGCATGATGATCCCAAAATAAATGAGATTATGATATATGTGTTTGTATTCACATGCCATGATGTATGAACATGTAATGTTCTTGGGCAGGATCTTTGTCTGGGAAAATAAATCCCTGGATGTTGTTGAAGAGTACTGGGAAGCTGAATCCCGCACTGCTGTTGGTGAGTGAAGAAAGTGATTCTTCAACTTCCACTGGGGATAGTGAATGGAGATAGTTTTGTTGGTGATTCCCTTTCTCTGTTGAGGATCTTCGAATTCTGTTCGAGAATGATTATGCCAAGGGGAAGAGCTCTGTTGAAAGATTTCACCAATTTGAAGAAATAAACTCTGCTGAGGGATGGATTTATGTATCTAGAGAAATAAACTCTACTAGGGATAAGGTTTCATAAACTACTTTATATTTACAAACTTTTTTGCGGAAGGTGAACTTCATAAACTGCTTGGGGATTTTGCTGGAATCCTGTTGGAGAATCTTGAGAAGCTTGGTGACTTCCCTGGGGATTTTGGAGAAGTAATTGGAGATTTTTGCTTCTGCCGGGGATGCGAGAACAACTGACATCAATAGATTACCTGCTGAGAATATGGCAGTGACCTTGTAGTAGAATGCCCCTGCCTCTATACCTGCTGGAAAAGGTAACTGTCGGGGAAGCCATTTGTGGGGATCTTGTGGATGGCCCTTAGATATTGTCCCATTTCTTAAAGTCATTAGCAATTGTCTTTCTGTTTTTATGTGTGTATTTGTGAGCAGTAATCATATTCAAATGCATATGTTCAAAAATAATCACTGGACGTTTTCACACACAAATTAAAAAATAAAAACAGAAATTTGCAACTTTCAAAGAAGTAGTTTTGTATTAATTTGAAATAAGCGTTTTTGTACAAGGAGACAGACATCCTAGTAAGAGAATGTCGTCGTAAAAATAGAAATTATACAAAAATAATATACAGAGAAAGATAGTTATGTGAAATAATCCTATTGGGTTCCCATTCTGCTATTGCCTTAATATCTTTTAGCGTCTCATCCCTTTCGTTGCTTGTCCGAAGCTGATTGGATTGATTAGTACCGCTTTGAGCTTGATAGTTGATACTGAAGACTGGCTATAAGGTGATCCAACGAGACATAGTTATACGCTTTAAATCCCTAACTTTTTCCTGGACGGCCCTTTCGGGTTTTCAGTCCATCGGGATACCCTTTTTTGCCCAAGCCGCCTTTTCAGGTTTTCGACTTGCTGGGTGTACAGATTTTTTTTCCATGTATATCCCTAAGTTTTGCCCGAACCCTTTTGGATTGCCGGGATGCCATAATTTTTGCCGAGGCCAATCGACCTAGCAGTTCTTTGTTTATGTGTAGTATCTTTTAACTATGTCTGCATTTACAAGGCGCAGAAGGTCGTCACCGTCCATAGTGGTTAAGATCATGGCTCCACCAGAAAATATGTTATTGATTACAAATGGACCTTCATATGGGGGAGTCCATTTGCCATTGGGATCACCTTGTGGCAGTATGATGTGCTTGATTACCAAGTCACCAGCCTAATATACATGACGTTTGACCTTCTTGTTGAAAGCTTTAGTCATACATGTTTTGTACATATGACCATGGAAAACAGCCGTGATCCTCTTCTCATCAATCATGTTCAATTGGTCAAGTCGAGTCTGAACCCATTTGTCTTCATTGAAACCTGCATCCTTCATGATTCTCAAAGAAGGGGTCTGGACTTTAATGGGTAGGACATCTTCCATACCATATACAAGAGAGAAAGGAGTTTCTCCTGTTGATGTGCACATTGTGGTACGGTAACCATAAAGAGAAAATGGTAACAACTCGTGCCAATCTTTATATGTCACCGTCATCTTTTGAATGATTTTCTTGATGTGTTTGTTAGCAGCTTCTACAACGCCATTCATCATCGGCCGGTAAGGAGAAGAGTTATGATGTTGGATCTTGAATTGCGTGTAGAGCTCGGTGATCATTGTATTATTGAGATTGGTACCATTATCTGTAATGATTCTTTCTAGAATACTGTACCGACAGATAAAGTTATGTTTGATGAATCGGGCCACTACGTTCTTGGTAACAGAAGCAAATGAAGCTGCCTCGACCCACTTTGTGAAGTAATCAATGGCAACCAGGATGAAGCAATGCCTATTGGAAGTTGTCGGTCTAATTACTCCAATCATGTCGATGCCCCATATTGCAAACGGCCACGGAGCAGTCAAGACGTTCAGAGGAATCAGAGGCACATGTACCTTGTCAGCATAGATATGGCATTTGTGACAAGTCCGCGAATGCCGATAATAGTCTTCCTTCATGGTGGACCAGTAGTATCCTTCCCGTAGGATCTTTTTAGCCATTGAATGTCCACTAGAATGAGTGCCAAAGGTACC
This sequence comes from Vicia faba, assembly GCA_948472305.1. NCBI lineage: Eukaryota > Viridiplantae > Streptophyta > Magnoliopsida > Fabales > Fabaceae > Vicia > Vicia faba. The sequence continues at coordinate 1,337,618,420 of OX451738.1, read as the reverse complement.
TTCGTATAAATCATCCATAATCTTTTTTGCCTCACTCTTGTCTACACACCGAAGCAAGGTAGAGTCGTGATTGTGCTTGTAAAGGATCCCGTTACTGAGAAAGAACTTAGCATATAACCTCCTTAGGAACTTATTATCATTTACTGAAGCTCCCTCAGGATACTCTTGAGCTTCGAGATATCTTTTGACTTCATAGGACCAAGGCTTGTCCACTACTTCTTCAGTACCAATCTTGTGACAGTATGCTGGCTCATCCATCCTTTCAATGGTGATCTGAGGAGCTTCATTAACCCATGTGACCTTTAACATGGATGACATCATAGCTAACGCGTTGGCTAGTTGATTTTCTTCTCGTGGAAAGTGCTCAAAATTAATTTCTTCAAAGTGTGGTATCAGTGTTAACACATGCTCTTTGTACGAGATGAGGTTAGGATGCTTCGTGTCACATTATCCTTTGATCTGGCTGATTACCAAAGCCGAGTCTCCAAACACACTTAAGAACCTGATCCTTAAATCGATTTCAGCTTTGAGACCCATGATACATGCTTCATACTCAGCCATATTGTTGGTACAATTGAAGCATAGCCTGACAGTGAAGGGAGTATGACAGCCTTCAGGAGATATGATCACAGCGCCGATGCCATTGCCAAGAGCGTTGGAAGCTCCGTCAAATACCGTAGTCCATTGGGAACCTTTTTCAGGTCCTTCATCCGGTCTAGGATCTTCAAAATCAGTTACTAGCATGATGTTCTCATCCGGGAACTCAAAATTCATGGATTGGTAGTCATCCACAGCTTGATGTGCCAAATGATCAGCTAGTATACTTCCCTTAATTGCTTTCTGGGTTGTATACTAAATGTCATATTCGGTCAGGTTCATTTTCCATCTTACTATTCTTCCAGAGAGAGTGGGTTTCTCAAAGATGTACTTGATAGGATCCATCTTAGATATCAACAAAGTAGTGTGGGTCAAAATATATGGTCTCAGTCGGCGAGTAGCCCATGCCAAAGCGCAGTAAATTTTCTCGAGCATTGAGTATCCTATTTCACAGTCGGTAAACTTTTTGCTAAGGTAGTATATTGCATGCTCTTTTCGACCAAACTCGTCATGCTGCCCCAGCACACACCCCATTAAGTTCTCTAATATCGTTAAGTACATGATCAGAGGTCTTCCTTCAACTTGTGGCATCAGAATTGGAGGCTCTTGGAGATATTCCTTGATTTTGTCAAAGGCATACTGAAAATCGTCATTCCACCTCTCTGCTTAATCTTTCTTCAGTAATTTGAAGATTGGCTCACAAGTAGCGGTCAGATGTGAAATGAATCTGGCTATGTAGTTTAAGCATCCCAAGAATCCTCTAACTTCCTTCTCAGTGCAAGGAGTTGGCATTTCTTGTATAGCTTTAACCTTTTCGGGATCCACTTAAATGCCTTTGTTGCTGACAACGAAACCCAAGAGCTTACCAGATCTTACCTCGAAAGTGAATTTATTTGGGTTTAGCCTCAATTTGTATTTCTTCATCCTGTCAAATAGTTTATGTAAGTGATCAAGGTGTTCCTCTTAAGTTTGAGACCTGACTATCATATTATCCACGTAGACCTCTATCTTGTGATGGATCATATCATGAAACAAAGCTACCATGGCCCGTTGATAGGTTGCCCCAGCGTTCTTTAGCCCAAATGGCATAACTTTGTAGCAGAAAGTTCCCCACTGTGTGACGAAGGTTGTCTTCTCCATGTCTTCAGGTGCCATCCTGATCTGATTATACCCGGAGAAACCATCCATGAAGGAGAATACCTTATGTTGTGCGGTGTTGTCAACCAAAACATCAATGTGCGGAAGCGGGAAGTCATCCTTGGGGCTTGCCCTGTTCAGATCTCTATAATCCACACACATATGTACCTTATCGTCCTTCTTAGGCATTGGAACAACATTAGCGACCCATTGTGGATAGGACAAGATAGCTAAGAAACCGGAATTGAACGGTTTCATGACTTCAGCCTTGATCTTTTCTGACATATCCGGCCGCATACGAAGAACTTTATATTTTACTATAGGGAAGTCCTCTTTTGTAGGCAGGCGATGAACCACAATATCGATGTCAAGTCCCAACATGTCTTCATATGACCAGGAAAAAACCACGACATAGTCATGTAGCATCTGTATTAACCGATGTTTGACGCTGGGCTTCAAGTTAGTACTTACCTTGACTTCTTTTATGTTATCTTCAGTGCCTAAGTTCATTGTCTCAACTGGTTCCTCATGAGGCTGTATTGCCCTTTCTTCTTGTTGTAATAGTCTGGCAAGCTCTTCGGGTACCTCACAATCTTCCTCACCTTCGTCCTCGGCTTGGTTGATCAGATTTTCAAAACCATAATGAGAAATAGCAGAACCGTTATCAATGGGATCCAGAGTGGATGTGGATCTGCAGTTTGATATGTGAGTGTGTGTAAAAGCGTAGCTGCTTTAATAAAGTAAAAAGCAGAAAAGAAAGGCAAAGAGCGCAAAATTTGTATGTAAAAACGTCCAATGTTTTATTGATGATATATGATAATGAAACATGATAACCCTCACAAAATAACCATGTTGCCTCGGCTATGACACAAGGTTTTAGAGTTTGTATTATTCATTTATTACATATCCAAAAACAAAAAGAGGACAATTACTCCTGAATAAAAGTAATTGCCACAAAGTCTTTAGCCTTCCAATTGGTGATTCCTCTGCTGACAGTTAGAAAGATCCACTCGTCCATCTCACAGTCATTGTCACTGTCCTACAAAGAATTAACTCCGTGATTGTTGAGGCGTAGGGGTGGTCCTCCGGAACGAGCACGATGAACAGCCCTTTGAGCTCTTGATATAAAGCCCAAACCAAATTTTTCAGATTTGTAGGGAATATCCAAAAGTTGGCCCCAAATTGTACACCCGCCTTTTTTAACAACCGCTCTGGCATATTTCAAAGAGGCCATCTTCAGCGGAAGCCTAGTAGTCTTTGAAACACTGGAAGAGTTTTTTGTTGTAGCAATGGTCTGTGGAACCTCCTCAAAGTTCTGACAGGGGGTCTCAATGAACTCTCCGTCCATTTCAACGTATCTGAAAGAGTTCAGGTGACTCACCATATACTCCTCCTCCCCATGCACTGTGATAATTTTCCCATTGACTGGGTACTTCAGCATTTGATGTAAGGTGGAATTCACAGCACCAGCCCCATGGATCTAGGGTCGACCCAATAAACAGGAGTAAGATAGGCGGATGTCCATCACATAGAAAGTGGAATTAAAAGTCTGAGTGCACACTTTGATAGAGATGTCCACCTCCCCATATACCACTCTTTTAGAACCGTCGAAGGCTCTCACCACAATGTTACTAGGCTTCAGAGTCAATCCTTCGCAATCTAACCTGTCAAGGACCTTCTTGGGAAGAACATTCAGTGGTGAACCTGTATCCACTAGAACATGGGACAAAGTAGTGCCCCTGCACTCGATAGAGACATGCAAGGCATCATTATGTTTCCTTCCTCTGGGAGTCAAATCAGCATCAGAGAAGCCTAGCCCATTATCTGCAGTCAATCTAGCCACACAGTCTTCAAATTGATCTGCAGAAGTTTCTTGAGGCACATGAGTAGTCTTGAGGAATTTCACTAAAGCCTTGGCATTGGCTTCAGAGCACAGTAACAGGGCCATCATTGATATCTTAGAAGGGGCCTGCCTTAGTTGTTCAACCACATTGTAGTCGCTCTTCTTGATTATTTTTAAGATTTCTTCGATTTCCTTTTTAGAAGCCTCAGGGATGGCTTATGGGTGCGCCTTCGTCTGGATAGGCTCAACCAATATATCTTTGCCCTGAGTCTCAGCTGACTCGGTAGCAGGGGTAAAAGCAGGAGTTGCAATGGGAATATTAATAGGAGCAGCAGCAGGGATCATCACATGAGTAGCAACAGTTTTAAGAGGAGATATCTCGGGGGAGAAAACTTTTCTGCTTCTTGTTATCTTACTAGTCCCAACGATATTACTAATGTCAAGATCTGAGTCTTCAACATCTTTATCCTTAACAACCAGCAAATCTTGCTTGACGCCATGGTAATAGACGTCAGCCCCATAGTTCCAGGGAACAACTTTATTCGAGGAATATGGTATAGGTCCAAGGAAAGTAATTATCAATGGAGAGACTTTCAGAACAGATGTAATCCTGACAGGTCTTTTGGAGGAGACCTTGGGAGGATTGGCAGAAATGGTAATGATAGAAACATCTTCACACAGAGTACTTGTAACTGGAGTCTTCTCAAATAGTATTTCTTTATCGTCCATCAGGAACTGAACGCCTTTCTTCAACAAATGGCAACCATTAGGTAAGCATAAACATAAGTGGCAACCTTCACCACAACTTGGAAATAGACCGGCATGCAAGAGATTCTTCTTAATGGTCGGGAGTGGAGTAGCTAGTTTATCCATGAAAGCAACAAAGATGTCATCATCAATAGCATTGACACCACAATCGTGCTTGGGCATAGGGGCAGTTATAACATTAGGGGTCTCAGGAGCGTCAAATTCAATCTCCATTGCTTCAATCAAACACTGCACCTTGTTCTTCAAAGCTCAGCAGTCGTTTGTATCATGGCCTGGACTTTCAGAATGGTAAGCACACCGAGAATTTGCATTGTAGTGAGGAGATGTGGTGTTAGGATTCTTGGGAGCCTCTTTCAGGGTAACCAAAATTGGATTTTAGAAGGTGTGGTAAAACCTGAGATAGGATCATGTTGATCCGGGTAAAATGTCTCCTTGGCTTATCTATTTTGGACTAATTATTCTGTTTTCGGTTTGACGTAGAATTGGAAATCATAACAGCCCCTACCGTCGGACTACGCTCAGTTTTGTTAAGATTTCTTTGGCCATAAGCAGCACTGACCTCCTTCTTCCCTGTGAATGGTTTCTTTGTAGTGCTGGAGGATGCATCCCTCTGTATCTTACCACTTTTAATGCCAGCCTCTACTTGTTCCCCTGTCAAGATCAATTTTGTAAACCCAACAGAAGAACTTCCAATCAAGTGATTAAAGAATGGCCCGGATAATGTGCCCAAGAACATGTCCACCAGCTCCCTAGCATACAATGAAGGTTAGACTCTTCCCGCAAGGTCTCTCCATTTTTGGGCATAGTCCTTAAAACCCTCGTCGGAACCCATAGACATGCTTTGCAACTGTGTACGAGTCGGGGCGAGGCCAGCATTATATTGGTACTTCTTATAGAAAGCAGCAGACAGATCTTCCCAATTGGGCACATTGGTTCTCTCTAGTTGATAGAACCATTCCAGTTGAGTTCCTGCCAAACTTTCCTGGAAGAAGTGTACCCACAAATCCCTATCAGTAATGTGGGGTTTAATTTTCCTGACCTACGACCTTAAATGCAACTTAGGGCAGGAGACACCGTCGTACTTAGAAAATGTTAAGACCTTGAACTTTCATGGGATGACTACCCCTGAGACCAGTCCTAGCTCTTCAAAGTCCAACCTGGGCACCCTTTGGATCTCCATGGTATTGAGCCGATCCTCCAGCTGTTTGTATTTATCATCAGCAAGAGGATACTGCTCCTCGGAATAGTCAAGTTCATCTTCTTCAGACTCCCTCGTGTTGTGGTCTTGTTCTCTTGGCTCTCCATCCTGATTGTCTCTCTCTCTCTCTTGACGGAGTTGTGAGCTCTGAAATGTGCTTCACTGGTCCTTTGAACCTTCTTCCTAAATTCAAAACACCCACTGGTCTCTTTTTCTTCTTCTTGTCCTCGAGAATCAAAGATTTCAAGTCTTCTTGTCCCGTGGCCAGATTCAGGAACATATCTTGGAATTGGGCATTATGTGCCTGAAGCTACTTAACTGTTTTTTCAAGAGCCATTGCTGAAATAAACAACGAAAAAGATAAGAAACTTGTCTTGAAACCTGTTTATGCAATGATATGTATGGTATATGTATGCAATGTTTTCAAGGACTCCAGGAAATTTAAATTTGTGAACCAAAATGAAACAAAGATTTTATTAGTAGAATTCAAAATACAATTGCCTTTTTAGGATTACAATTGAAAAATTCTAAAATCTAAGACATCAAGTTTCCTATGGGCGCTTCCTCTTCGTCCCGAGATAGACATTAAGATTTTTTTCTTCATGAAGTTGCTTCGTAAGCTCCAAGAATTTCTTCTCATTGTCATAGAAATGATCTCTAAAGGTATCACGTTCTTTCTTCACCTGAATCTAGGATCTCTGCAGCTCTTCAAGATCAGTGGGCATGTCAGGATGGAGAACTGTATAAGGAATATCCCCTTCGGAAATGGGATCCACGACCAATGGTAACATGGCTATATATGGCATTATAAAGTTCTGAGCGCAAGCTCGTACCCATTTGAGATAGGGTTCCATAGGGATGGAAGTATTAGGCCCCAAAGTCCTGGTATCAAATCTATTTACCATGCCCCAAGCTCGTATAAACCTCTGACGATGCCCTTGAGAATCATCCTCGTAGTTAAACACAATTTCCTGGATAAGCATATCGTGGGGACTATCCCTTATAGCATAACCAAATTGTCGTAAGGCCAGAGAAGGATTATAAGTTATTCCTCCCCTAATGCTAAGTAGTGGGACATTAGGGAATTCCCCGCAGCGGTCAATAACAGAAATATCTCCCATATATCGAGAATACTAGAGGATATCCGAGTGAGAAAGTGACATTATCCTTCATGACCAACCCAAACCTTCTTCATTCTTCAATACTGATTTAGGGAGGTGAGAAATAAACCACCTTGACAACAATGGCACGCAACACATAAGAATCCATTTTCTCTTCATGGTGCGAGTGTGGAAGGTATGCAAGATGTTTCTGAGTAGAGTAGGCACAGGGTTACGAAAGAGGAAAATCTTGATAGCGTTCACATCTATGAGAAAGTTTGGATTAGGGAACAACACTAGACCATAGATTAAAAGGGCCAGAACCTCCTCAAAAGCTTGGAAATCCAAATCATCCCAAAATTGGTGAGCCTTCTCGTACAGGAACTTGGCTTGGAAACCCTTAACACCACTTCTTGTTTCCTAGTTAGATACAATGTCGGACCGTTTTAGATGTAAAGCTGCTACAATGACCTCTGGTTTGGGAGCTTCTTCTAAACCGGTGAAAGGTGTCTGATTAAGAATAGGTATACCCAATATTTGAGAGAACTCTTCCATGGTGGGCACCAACTGATAATCAGGAAATGTGAAGCAATGGTGCTTAGGATCAAAAAATTGAAAGAGTACACTTACCATATTCTCATCAAAACCCGAGGTAACCAGATTGAGAAGTCGACAATAGTTCTTGGTAAATGAGGAAGTCTTGGGAACCCTTGATACTAGCTCTTTGAGTTGGAAAGGTATTCTCACAAATCTGATCCGGATAGTATTTCTACAAGTGAAAGCCATGATCTGCAAAACAGAACAAAGATAAATTCTCTCGATCCTTGAAATGGTCAGTATAATGAAAAATGGATGTTATGATGCATGATGTCATGTTTAAGCAAACTAATCACACACAAGCAAAACATATAAGACCTTAGGTTCAGGCTTGCATGGGGTTTATAGGTAAGTACCCTCTTGAAGTTTAGTTGGTTCAACATGTCTTAGAAATAGTAACCGGGTTCTAAGGAGTCTCAATATCATTGATCTTTCTTTATCGAGCGTTATTTCAGCTTAGAAATATTTTCTTGCGGCTGAAACATCTCGAAAGTCCAATCTCAATGAGTGTAGCATCGAGTATCAACCATTCCCCAACTTTACACTGAGGCCAGCTATCTCACTACTTTATAATGGCCAAGTTTGTTCAACTAAGGTTCTAAGCTCTGTTAGTGCTTCAAAACACCACGCGGCGGCCCTGTATTCTCCTCGATTCAACACAAGGGATATCCGTACCAACCAAAGTGTAACACTAACACAGCTATCACTTTAACCATATTGGTCTATGTCGTACAGTCTCCATGATCTATTATTGTTTACCTAAAAATATGCCCCCAGATCCGGGTGTAGGATCTATAGTAACAACCAAAACAACCCTCTAAGGATAAATCATACAGAGCACAAAAAGGAATTTTAATAATGAACTAACTCTAAGGCAGCCCCAATTTTTATTTAGTCTCCAGCAGCGTCGCCATTTTTGTGATACAGTGGAAGAACCGATTATTATATATTGGTTTTGCATTTTGTGTTCGCAAATGTTGCGGTAAACAAGAGTCTCCACCGACTTTTATTTTATCCAAATTAAGGAAAGGGTGAAAAGAACAGAAAAAGACCTTTTCGAGAGTTTTCTAAGTAAGGGGGTAGATTATGGAAAGGGAATGTGTTAGCACCTTTTCCATTTGTAGTTATCTACGGGCTCTTAGGGGTTTGCTCATTTTGAAAGTACTTTGTGCTTTTGTATGTTTGAAAATGTTTGAAAATGCTTTAGTTAGGCGATTTGCTTTGTGTTTAACTCTTGTATCAGTCCTCAAGAATTTTAACAAAGAAAATGTTTTGAAAATTGTTTTTGAAAAGTAGTATTTGTGTAAGTGAAAAATGTTTTTGATCAAACTTCTAACTGCTATCTACTTTTATACTTGGAAAGGGTCATTCTTTTCCTCCTATCCTTTAGACAGTGCTATCCCACTATTAGTGAGTAGGTAGCCCTATTGTTGGATGTAAAAGGGACATCAAAGGGACAATACAGTCATGAAAGCAACTTGTGGAGACGCTTTAGCAATTTTGTTTAGGAACTAGATCAATTATCAAGAAGGCAACTGTAGGGTCACCGAGGGACTATGATCTTTTTAATTTACGGGTCTTTGCTAAAGCGTTCCTGCCTCATGACTGTTTTATTTCTAAAGGCAACCAAAGTGGGGTACCCTAGAGGTGTATATGTGAAATTGATTTAATTCAGTTATTTTTGTCTTTTTGTCAAGTTTGCTAGAGTTTTATTATTAGTATTATCATACACGCCTAATTACTAGCATTTAATATATATTGCAGAATATTAAAATGCAGGAATTTAAATCTACGCTATTAAAATGTTTTGGTGAGGGGATTTACATTGTACAACAATGAGGGGGATAAAGCAGTAAATGTCCTAGTTTTAATATATTACATCCAGTGAGTAGGTACAATAATATGGAAAAATATGAAAATAAGTAAATGCGCGCGAAGTAGAAAAGATGTCTGAAAAATCCTAAAGTGAAAAATATTTTTGTTTTGTTTTTTTATTTTAAGAAAATATAACCTAAGTCTATTTAGCTTTAACTTTAAGATAGAGTTTAAAATAATTTATTTATTTATTTATAAATTAATTTGATTATTAAAAACCTATCCTAATATTTTTTGTGATTTTGATTTAAGATTAATTTAAATAAAAAGGATCAATAAAGAAAAAATAAAAAGAACAAAAATAAAATATGAAGGAGTGAGGGGATCCTTCGATCGAGGGAGAATCATGGCTTCAATTTAGATGAAAAAAATTGCCTTCGATCCAGAGGAAGATGGCTTTCGACCCAGAGGAAAAAGGGTAGCCTTCGATCCAAGAAAGGATGTTTGTCCCTTGACCCAGGGAGAGATAATTGTCTTTCGATCCAGGGGTGGATGCTGTGAGGGCACTGAATCTGCAAAGGTATGTTAGCCAAAACGAAAAGCATGACCTGGGTGCCAAGCCCAGGTCCTTCGATTCTATACGGACTTGCCTTATTTATGCTGGATCTTCCACAAGCGTTAGAAGCAAAACAAAGGCAGACCTGGGGTCGAACCCAGGTCTTTAGTCTTGAACAACAAAACGAATGAGACTACAAATGTTGATGTGTCATGCAAATGTAATGATTGATCTTTTTACCAATTCTTACCAATGGTTGATGGATGAATATATGATGATGGGTATGGGTAACCTTGTTTGATGATTGCTTCGATTTGGATCACTTATGAGATTTTTGATAACTTTGGTGATTTATGGGGCAACGTATCTCCAATGTGTGTAACTATCTATTTGTCTTGCAAGCACGCTGCTTATATAGAGTAGAAGGGAGAGGACATGAAGACAATAGTTTAAACTTCCATAAACAAACATTTTCAAGGCCATCAATGAGGTTTTGTAACGTTGTCAAAAAACATGGTATCTTGTCCCTTTTTTGAAATTCGAATGTATGTGAACATTTTGGCTCCTTCGAATGCCCTCTAGTGTTGCCCTTCGACTGGCCTCAAGTTTCCTCTTTCGACTGGACCTCTTGTGTAGCTTTTGACTGGGCCTTCTGCATGCTTCTTCAAATGTACCTCTTGTATACCCTTCGACTGGCTCTAGTATTACTTCCATCGAATGGGTCTTTAGATGGTCCTTTTGGTGTTCCCTTTGAATAGGCCTTTGGTGTGTCCTTCTCATGGGCTAACATGCGTGTTGAAGTGTATACAATTGTTTCAAGGGAGGGTCAGCGCCCATTCGAAACTGGCGCAAAGGCAGCCTATGCCTTGTGGATGCTAGCCTGAAGCAAGTCAAGGCAGGCGTAAAGGAGACCATTGCCTAGGAAATGCTTGCACAAAGGTGGCCAGTGCCTTGCGGTCGAAGGAAACTTTTTTGCCTGGCGCATTAAAAGAAGCTTTTTTTCTTGTGGATCGAAGGCAACCCTAAAGTAGTCTTGGCCTTGTGTACTGAAGGCAAGCTGAAAAGGCATACGTGTGCTGGTGACACACTGAGGGATCTTTTGCCTAGTGGGACCTTTGTGAATCGAAGGCCAGTTTGGAGAAGTTCTTTCTTTGTATGCTGAAGGCACACCCAGAGAGATAATTTGCCTAGTAGAAGCAGGAAACAAGCTTGCCCAAAGGAAAACAAATGCCCAATCGAAGCAGGGATCCAGGTGGCATGTAGGTAGCCATTGCATTTGTGAGTCGAGACAGCATGCAAAGACGAGGGTGAAATAGAAGGAGCATTGACAAGAAGCCCTTCCCCTTTGGATCGAAGGATGCTGTTTTAAAGGGAAAACATGCCCAGTCGAAGCTGGTGTGCAGTAAACAAGCAAAAGACCAAGGCTTCAAAGCTTGGAAATTTGAGGCAAACTTGGAGGAGGTAAGCGCTCAATCGAAGCCTATCCAAATACCAATCTAAAGGCCTTTTAACATTCCAATCGAAGGATTTTTCAAAATTTCAATCGAAGACTCCTTGTTTATTTTCAAAAAAAATTATCTTTCCTTTATCAAATGGTTGTGATCACCATGTAAGAGAAAGATCTTGGGAAAATATGAGAGGGCAAATTTTGGGGTATAACACAGGGGGAGGCCTGGTTTGAACCAACTTGTTATGAATCAAAGCCGGGAATAACTCTGCATACCTCATTGGAATAGAGTCAAAGGCCTCTCTTTTCTGACTTTAACCTTGATTCCCCTGAGGAGATGGTCTTTGATAGGCAATAGTGGTTGATGCTACATTGACAACTAGAGTTACGAATGAAACCTGTTGTTGGTACCGATGATGTCTTCTATTTGGTTTAATCTTCCTCTCCCCAATAACAGCATTCATTTCACTTTCTTTCTTTTGAGAGAACCCGTACGATGACTTCTTCATCCCTTCATCTTTCGCCAAGCGTCCTTCCCTGGTAGCTTCTTCTAGTCGAACATCCATGCTTACTATTTCGGTGAAATCACTCGCTCACTGGCAACCAACCTTTCATAATAAAATGATCCAAGGCTTTTCAGGAAGACCTTGGTCATTTCCTTTTCTCCCATAGGTGGTACCACCTAGGTAGCTATCTCGCGCTAACGTTGTGCATGTTCTTTGAACGACTCCTTGTCTCTCTGAGCCATTGTCCTCAACTGGTCGTGATCAGGCGCCATGAACATATTATACTTATACTGCTTGATAAATTCTTCCCCTAGATCATTGAATGTGCGGATATTGCTACTGTCCAAACTCATATACCACTTTAGAGCGGCACCAGTTAAACTATCTTGGAAGAAATGAATGAGCAAATGTTGATCATCGGTATGGGTGGACATTTTTATGATATACATCACCAAGTAGTCACGAGGACAAGAGTTACCCTTGTACCTTACAAAATCTGGAACTTTAAACTTTGCTGGAACCTTTACGTTAGGAAGTAAGCAGACTTCACTGACGTTTTGTCCAAATAATTCTTTTCCTCGAAAGGCCTTCATTTCCTTCTGCATCTTATTGAATTGATCCTCAAAATCATCCAATTGGTCATAGAAATCCACACTTTCACTCGGTGGAGGAACATGTCGATAAATTTAATCATTAATAAACGGTATAGAATTCACCGAAGTAAGACACCTGGGTATGAATGGAAATACAGGAAATATGTGCACGATGATGCATGATATGCAATGCACATGATTTATTTATAATTATTAATATTCCAAGGAACTCAAAAAATTATAGACGATTTACAAATATTAAAGTACTAATACATTTTGAAATACTGAAAATCTCAATATAATAACTTCAAAAATGGATTACAACTTTTAGTACAATTTTCAACAATCCCGGGTGCAAGAGAAGATAGAATCTAAAGTATTAAGAAGGAAAAGTTGATGAAGATATCTCCACACACTGTCGTTTCCCGTGAGTCTTGCAATATGAGCCTTCAACTTCATGTTCTCTTCTGCATACCTGTCGACAACCTCTTTCTAATCACTAGAGTCAGGAAGTGAGTAACTAAGTCCTGATTGAGCTCTAGAGGAAAATAAATCCCCTTGCTTCTACATCATCTATATTGCACGACTCTCAAGAATATCAATTAGGTTATCTTTTTATTTCAAGTCTGCTCGGTAGGACATTTCTAAAGTCTGGCACTTGTTCTTCCAAGCCTCCTTCTCCTGTTGCATCCTAACTAGGGCAAGATGAAGCTCTTCCACATCATCTAAAAGGGGATGAGTGATCTTCAAAAACATATCAGGCATAGGTTCTTCACGGGAATATGGCATCTTCAATAATTTCACTTGCTTGTACCAACCGGAGATAAGACTCCAAAGAAACAGCTCCTTTAGGTCCCAAATCTTTTCTACTCTTCCTGTGAATATGGCGTCAAGCCTTTGCAATTTCCTCCTTAGCTTCCTTATTATCTTCTCCCTCTTTGAGAAAGAAACCACTCAGATGAATACTATTTGGTTTGTCTCTCATCAGATATCCAAGCTGACGTCATGCAAGAACGGGATTGTAGTTAATTCCCCCCCTTTGTACCGAGAAGAGGTACATTGGGGAAACTACCACAACTATCGACAATCTCCATATCACAGTAAGCCTGATGATACCAAACAATGTCAGAATGAGTGAGGACCATAATCTTCGGAGCCCAACGAGGTTCCTTATTGACATCTCAGAAAGCATCAGACTGAGGTAGGTGAGAAGTAAACCACTGATACAGCAAAGGCGTACAACAAGTGATCATCCCTCCATGTTAAGAATCCCTAAGATGAATGGAGTAGATAGCATCTCCTAATAATGTAGGAACTGGATTCCCAATCAAAAAGATCCTGATGGTGTTGACATCCATAAATATGTTTATGTTAGGAAATAAGAACAACCCATAGGCAAGTAGAGAAAAAATATCCTCAAAAGCAATCGTACTCTTCATCCTGGCAAAGTAGCAAGCTTTCTCCAATAAAATTGAGCGGGTAATCCTCTGATTCCTCCTTTTGTAGTCATGTTAGCCTCAACTCATACTTCTCCAAATGAACCGTGGTAGCAATCTCATGGGACTTGGGCTCTCCCTTCAATGCGGTGAAAGGAAAATGATCAGTGATACGTAACCCAATAGTTAAGAATACTCCTCAAATGTAGGCATCAGCTGATAATCAGGGAAAGTAAAACATCGATACATCGAGTCATAGAATTGGACCAAATTCGAGAGAATACCCTCCTTCATCCTGAGCTTCATAAGAGGCACAAATGATCCATATTTCTTCCAAAAACCAGTAGAACTTTCGATCTCAGGAATCAGACTCATCAAATCATCTATCTTAGGATCCTTGAAACTCTACTTGCGAGTTTTTCTTCTTCCAGAATCCATGGTCAAACAGTACTTGAGATATTTGTAAAAAGTCAACTTTAAGTCCCTTGAAACACATGTTTTAAAGGATGCTCATGAGTGCATGAATGCGCGATGCAACAATCACACACAAGATCACAGACATGGGGGGTTCATAGGTTCGACGTCTCGAGCATGAGGTCAAAGTTACTACCCACAAGGTATGGTCTAATAGTTTATCACCTGCTGTGATACGGTGGGAGAACTGACTTGATGTTTTGCGTTTCGATCGCATTTGTGCGGATAGCAAGAGTCGCCACCGACTTTTCTTTTATCCAAAAGGAAAGGTAAAAAAGCACAGGAAAGACCTTTCGAGATTATTTCTCGGGTTCGGAGGGTAGATTATTAAAAGGGAAGGTATCAGCACCCTTTTCATCCATGGTTCTCCATGGGCTCTTAGTTACTCATTTAGATCACTTGCTTTCAATTGACAATATGCTTGTGGTGTGGGCTTTGAAAGTATTTTGAAAAATCTCTTTGTAATGGTTCTCGTTTCTATAAGAACGCGTACAAAGTTTTATTTCGAAAAGTGGTTCAAAGATGTGTTTGTGAATCGTGTTTCAGAAAGTGTTTTCAAAGGATGTTTTGCAATGGTTCTCGTCTCTATAAGAACGTATACAAAACGTTTTGTCTTTTGAATATGTTTTTGAAATGAAAGTGTAGGTGTAAAAATGTTTTTATCGTGAGCAAGCGAGTAACTAGGAGCGAATCTATCTACTCGAAAGGTCTTAAATTGTTCTTTTCTTCCTCCTCTTAATGTGGCTATCTTACCATTAATTTGGTAAGAAGCCCCATCGTTGGATGTGAAGGGACAGGCGCGGGTCAGTTTTTTACAGTCATCGAAGGCAACTTATGAGACGCTTTAGCGATTTTCATAAGGGACGAGATCGTTTTATCGAAGGAAACGTCGAGGGTCATCGAGGGACTATGATATTTTTTATTGAAGGGTCATTGCTAAAGTGTTTCATATTCGAGGGACATGACTGTATTTTCGAAGCAACGAGCGAAGTTACCCTAGAGGTGCGCGTGTGAAAAAGTGTGTTGGTTTCAATTTATTTTATTCTTTGATTAGGTTATCTAGCGATTGATTTTTGAATCTTGCCATACACGCCTAATTACTATACAGTATAAGGAAAACAGTAAATTGCGGGAATTGAAATTCTACGCTATTATAAAGTGTTCGGGAATGGGGGTACAATTTTTTTTACGAATGGGGATGAGTCAAATGCGATAAAAAGGTCCAAATAGCAAACAATACAACCAAATCGAATTTGAGCGATTAATTAAAATTATAACAGTCTATGAAATAAAAATTAATTGACAAAGTATATAAAAAAAATTGGTATTTTTGTTTATGAGAAAATAAATTGATTTTTAAACATTTTTTTGAATTGAAACTAAAGATTAACAAAATTAAAATTAAATTAAAAAATTATGGAAAGTAAATCTAAAAAAACTAAATTAAAATTCTAACTAAAAATTATCTTAAAACAAACTAATTAAACTAAATTAATTCTAATAATTTATTATCTAAATCTAAATTAAGTTAAATACAATTAAATAAAAAAAATTATCCTAAAATAACCTAATTAAAATAAATTAAACCTAAAATATATTAAACCTAGATTAATATTAAGTATAAACTAAAGAAAATAACTAACCTAAAACAAAGCTACCTAAGATAAATTAAAAATAAAAATGTAATGACTAAACCTAAATGAATTTGAGTAATTAAAAAAAATGAAATTAAAACAAAATAATGAAAATAGATTAAACCTAAATCTAAGTTAGATTAAATATTAAACTAAAAGAAAAAAAACTAAAATAACTCTCAGATTCTCTCTTCTTCCTCTCGACCTAGAACGGCGCCCTCTTTTTTTTCTCGCTCTCTCTCTCTCTCTGAATCTGGCTTTGTCGCTCCCTCTCTCTCCGATTCTGGCTCCATCGCTCCCCCTCTCTCTCTGATCTTGCATGTTGCCAGTGGTGAAGGTTGGGAAGGTGGTCGAGTGAGGCACGGCCGGATATGTGAAACGGGTTTGATGTTTTACTGTTTTTCTGGTTTTTGGTTTTGATGATGGTTTGGGATGGAATCGGAAGGTTTAATGTTTTACTGTTTTTCTGGTTTTTGGGTTTTGATGATGGTTTGGGACGAAATCGGAAGGTTTGATGTTTTACTGTTTTTCTGGTTTTTGGGTTTTGATGATGGTTTGGGACGGAATCAGAAGGTTTGATGTTTTACTATTTTTTTACTGATTCTTTACAGGTTTGGTGGTTTGTTCTTGTTTCTGATTCTTTACAGGTTTGGTGGTTTGTTCTGTTTCTTTGGGTGATGGTGATGCTAGTTCACTGGTTTGAACAAAAATTAAACCTACTGCAGTTTCTTTTGTTCTTATTCTATTACTGTTTTTTTTCTTAACTGACTACTTAACAAAACAATAAATATGCAGATGAAAGAAAGAAAAAAAAAATCAAAATGAATGTAGAGAAGGGATAGAGATTTTACCTTGATGCTGGCTTTTGCTTGACAGGGAAGTTGAATTCTATTCTTTTTCTGAATTTTCTTTTTTTTCTGAAGGGTGGTATTTGAGAAAATGATGATAATATCCTTGGTTTTTTTATATGCTTTTGTTATGCTGTTGTATGTTGTTGTATGCTGCTGTTTTTTGGACAATAAATCTCTTTCTCCTCCTGCTGTGCCGAATGGCCCTGTTTTATGCTGAAAAATCAAAACTTTTTGGGGGGTAAAAGCCATTGGGTTTGAACAATTATGCTATGTTGTTTTTGCTTCCTGTTGTGGCAGTTTTGACTTAGCCTATATTTGTGGAATTTTGGGCTGTATGTTTGCAACTACTTGGACAGAATTTGGCCTTTTGTGAACAGCATATGGAGGGCTGCAATGCAGTCCTTTTTTAACAGCATTTTGGCTTTTTGTGATTGTGCTTTTTCATTGTGATGCAAACTGATTTTCCAGCATTTGAAACCATGATAAAACCATTGATTTTGACTTGCATTTCTCTTTATTTTGTCCTCTGTGAACCAATTGAAAATTTCGATTTGCAATGGACCAAATACGGACGAAACGTTGTCCCCTTATTTCTAATTCTTTTTACCAATCCCTAATGATGAAAATATAGAGATTTTCTTTGAAATTTTACAATATTCCAACATGAATTTTGCTAACCAATGCGTTTTTTTGTTTACATGTACGGGCCCATTGGATTGACGACGAGTGGCTTGAAGCACTTGAAGAAAGCTTGATGATGAAGAAAACTCTTTTGTAGTTTTAGTGCATTGTTAAGAATTTGTAACATTTTTTTTTAATTGCAAGCTTGTAAAAACTTTAGCAATTGTACATTCTTTGATTTTGAACAATATTTTGTATGTAAGTCTTGTACCAAAAGGAAATTGAATGATAATGGTGAGGACTTAGGTATTCAAAAGTCATTTTGTAGTCTTGTAGGCTCCTCATGAAATTTGAATGAAGAATGATGAGTTGATTTTTGAATATAGCCTTGAAAAGTTGAATTTGGAATAAGATTTGTACTTGAAATTGAGAATGTAAATTTGGAATAAACCTTGACCTGTATATGTGAAATCGATATGAACTTGATTCACATGTAGAACTTTTGAACTTGAATGGATAATGAGACTCTGAATGAAGTTTATGAACAAACTGATTGCATCTAGCAAAGCTTGAATAATTTGAAATTGACCTTGAATCCACGGATTTAGCACACTGAATTTGAAATGAATGCATGAGAAACAAATGGACTTGAAAGTATTAATGAATGTCTTAATAGCTTTCATGGTCTTCCAAACGCATTTTGACTTTGATCGTTGAAATAATCTTATAGACAATACTATTTGTGATATGTTGCAAAAAGAATCACTTCATGATATTGAAAATTGAAGAAGTTGTGAGTCTCAAAAATTGGACAAGAGTTTCTTGTGATTAGGTCAAATTTGCAAAATGACCTTTAAAGCATTCGAATTTTCTGATGATCTTCCACACATAATTAAGTCTTGACTTGTGAAGAGAAAATAGAGATGACGTCAAGGAGAGTCGTACGCAAAAGAAACGCCCAAAAAATATCGAATAACGAAGAAGTTACAGTCACTTGAACTTGATGTCGCAAAAGGTCATCCTTTGGGTTACTGGAGTAATTTTCAGTCGTCTGAACCACTGACTGAGCAAACTCACAATGCGAGACTTGGAACTTGGCACAAACATCTCTGATAACACATGAAGGATCATAAAGACCATTTGAAACTTTGAAAGCTCATTATCTTTTGAGAAATGTGAAATCCAGCATTGAATTGTTTCATAACTTCTGCTTTGATCTTTTCAGACATATCGGGTCTCATACGACGAACCTTTTGCTTTACTGGGGGACAATCTTCCTTTGTAGGCAGACGATGTACCACAATGTATGCATCCAGTCCTGGCATGTCTTCGTATGACCAGGCGAAGATCACAACATAATCGTGCAATAAATGAAGCAGACGCTCCTTGACCTTAGGTTCCAAGTTGGCACCCACCTTGACCTCTTTCTTATCTTCCTCAGTTCCCAAGTTAATTGTTTTGACCGGCTCTTCGTGCGACTGAATGGTCCTTTCTTCTTGTTGCAACAACCTGGCCAACTCTCTTGGCACTTCATAATCTTCCTCACCTTCATCGTCGGCTTGGTAGATCGGATTTTCAAAGTCACAATTGGCCATAGCAGAACGGTAACCCATGGGATCCTGAGTAGATGTAGATCTGCATTTCCAATATGTGAGTGTGTGTAAGAGCATAGCTACCTTTGAAAGAAATAAAAATGTAAGAAAGAAAAGACAAAGAAAACAAAATTTGATGCAAAAACGTCCATGATTCATTAATGACATATCAGAATGAAGTGACAACCCTTACAGATGTACCATTGTACCTCGGGTAAGACACAAGGTTTTAAAAATTCTAAATTGTTTAAATATTAAAAGCCTGAAAATATTAAAAGACAATTACTCTTGAATAAAAAAAATAGGAATGAAATCTTTCGCCTCCCAATTGTTGAGCCCTCCGCCGATGGTTGG
The DNA here is from genome assembly GCA_948472305.1 of Vicia faba. NCBI lineage: Eukaryota > Viridiplantae > Streptophyta > Magnoliopsida > Fabales > Fabaceae > Vicia > Vicia faba. The sequence goes on along the minus strand of OX451738.1, from coordinate 1,337,599,301 downwards.
AAAAATCCATTCATCCATGTCACAGCTGCCATCACTATCTTCTATTGCATTGACTCCTTGATTGCTGATACGCAGAGGTGGTCCCCCAGCGCGAGAACTTCGAATAGCTTTTTGAGCCTCTGAAGTGAACCCCAAACCAAATTTATCGGACTTGTAGAGAATATCTGGAAGCTGACCCCAGATAGTACATCCTCCCTCTTCGACTACTGCTCGAGCATCTTTTAATGAAGCCATCTTTAGCAGAGGTTTGGTAATCTTCGGGACTTTTGGAGTAGACTTGGTTGCTGCGACCGTTGCTGGAACCTCCTCAAAGTTCTGGCAGGGAGTCTCTATGAATTCTCCATCCATTTCAACATACCTGAAAGAGTTCAAATGACTAACCTTGTATTCCTCTTCTCCGTGAACTGTGACAATCTTCTCTCTGATCGGGTATTTTAGCATTTGGTGTAGGGTGGAAGTGATGGCACCAGCACCATGGATCCAGGGTCGACCCAACAGACATGAGTACAAAGGGCGGATGTCCATCACATAGAAAATTGAGTCAAAGGTCTGAGTCCCAATTTTTATGGGGATACTAACTTCTCCGTGCACTGTCCTCTTGGAACCATCAAAGGCCCTCACTATGATGTTGCTAGGTTTAAAGATGAGTCCCTCGTAATCCAGTCGATCGAGGGCATTTTTGGGTAAGACATTCAATGATGAACCGGTATCCACCAATACATGGGAAAGTGTGGTGCCCCTGCATTTAATGGAAATATGTAAGGCATCGTTGTGCTTCCTTCCCTTAGAGGTTAAATCAGCATCGGAAAAGCCCAAACCGTTATCAGCAGTTAGACTGGCCACACAGTCTTCAAATTGGTCGATGGAGGTCTCTTGGGGCACGTGAGCGGTCTTAAGAAACTTTACCAAGGCTTTGGCGTGAGTTTCAGAGCATAAAAGTAAGGAAAACAATGATATCTTTGAGGGGGTATGCCCCAATTGTTCTACAATGTTGTAGTCACTTTTCTTGATTATCTTCAGGATTTCTTCTATTTCTTTTCTAGAAGCTTCAAGGATGACTTCAGGACGTTCTCTTGCTTGGGCAGGCTCAACCAAAGCCTATTTGACCCTTGTATCGGCAGTAGGGATAACAGTAGGAGTATCACTGGAGGTGTCGGTAGGAGTGGCAGTAGTGATGATCACAGGAGTAGCAACGGTCTTTGGAGAAATCTCAGGTGAGAAGACTCTTCCACTTCTTGTTATTTTGCTGGTTCCAGTGATGTTACCGATATCAGGATCAATATCTCTCTCAACTTCATTTGTGATAGCCAACTGATCTTGCTTGACGCCGTATTAATAAATGTCAGCCTCATAACTCCAGGGAACAGCTTTATCTAAGGAGTATGGTATTGGTCTTGGCATAGTGATGATTAATGGTGCAGATCTGGGAGCAGATGTAATCCTGACGGGTCTTTTGGTGGAGACCCTGGGAGGATTGTCGGAAATGGTGATTATCGAAACATCTTGATAAGAGCTTTTGATAAGAGGTAGCTTTTCAAATAAGATTTCTTTACTAGTCATCAGGCGCTGGACGCCTATCTTTAGTAACAAACAACCGTTCGGCAGAGATTTGCAAAGGTGGCAATTTTCATCGCAACCTGGGAACAAGCCGGCTTGCAGTAGATTTTGTTTAATGGTCAACAGAGGAGTAACCAAGTCATTCACAGAGGAAACAAAACAATCATCATCAATGGCGTTGATACCTTGGCCATGTCTGGGCATTGGTGCCGTTATTACATTAGGCATTTCTGGGGGCTCAAATTCAATCTCCTTCGCATCGATAAGGTCTTGCACCTTATTCTTTAAGGCCCAACAGTCATTTGTATCATGCCCTTGGCTTTCAGAATTATAGGCACATCGAGCGTTCGGGTTGTAGCAGAGAGAAGCAGTATTGGGATTCTTGGGAGCTTCCTTTAAAGTTACTAGATTGGTCTTGAGAAGGTGTGGCAAAACCTGAGACATGGTCATGTTAATCCGGGTAAATTGTCTCATGGGCGCTTCTAGTCTGCGCTGATAATTTCGTTGCTGATTCGGTGCATGATTAGAAATCATGACAGCCCCTACTTCCGGATGACGGTTGGTTTTATTTTGATTCCTATGGTCATATGCAGCACTGACCTCCTTCTTTACAACAAAAGGTTTCTTCACCATACTTGAGGATGTATCTCTCTGAATTTTGCCGTTTTCTAGACCGGCTTCGACCCGCTCACCAGTCATGATTAATTCGGTAAACCCAGATGAAGAACTCCCAATCAGGTGATTGAAAAATGGTGCTGACAAGGTGCCAAGGAACATATCCACTAATTCTCTATCGAATAAAGGGGGCTAGACCCTGCCTGCGATATCCTTCCATTTTTTAGCATAGGTTTTGAAACCCTCATCTGTTCCCATAGACATACTTTGTAACTGTGTCCTAGTCGAAGCCAAATCAGCATTATACTGATACTGTTTGTAGAAAGCGGCAACCAACTCTTCCCAGTTACGAACATTGGACCCTTCTAATTGGTAGAACCAATCCAACTGAGTCCCCGATAAGCTCTCCTGGAAGAAATGCACCCACGGATTTTTGTCAGCCGTGTGGGGTGGAATCTTTCTGACATACGACCTCAGATGTAGTTTTGGGTAAGAGACACCATCATACTTGGCGAAAGTTGGGACCTTGAATTTCTGTGGGATGACAACCCCTAAGATGAGTCCTAATTCTTCAAAGTCCAAACCGGGTACCCTCTGAATCTCCTTGGCATTCAAACGATCCTCTAGCTGTTTGTATTTATCATCAGCAGGAGGATATTGTTCCTCAGAGTAATCAGGCTCTTCCTCTCCTTCGGATACTGGGTCGTCGTTCACTTCCTGGGTCTCGGCTCCTTGATTATCTCCTTCACCTGATGATGTTGCAAAGTCTAAGGTTCACCTGGTCTGCCCTTTAAACCTTCTTCCCATGATCACAACTCCGGTTGGTTTCTTCGTTTTCTTCTTCTTCTCTTTGGCTAGCAGAGTCTTCAACTCCTCTTGTCCTTTTGTCAGAGCCATGAGCATTTGTTGAAACTGGGTATTCTGCGCCTGAAGATCTTTCACAGTCTGTTCAACATCCATCTCATTGAAATAAACAGTAGAAGGATAAGGCGACCTGTTATGAGAAACCTGTATGATGTTATGATGAATGAAGATGCAATATGCAAATGATTTCAAGGAAATTTAGATATTTAAACTTGTCCAAACCAAAAAAGAGCACACGTCATATTAAATAAAACCAAGTTTGAATACATCATGCCTCCTTGGGCTTATAAAGAAAGAAACGAAATACAGCAAAAACTCCTAAGACAAAAAGACCGAACGCATCCTCTTTGGAGCAATGTAGGTATTCAGATTTTTCTCTTTATGAAGCGGTTTGGTGAGCTCCAGAACCTTCTTCTTACTGGCATAGTACTGGGTTTCAAAGGTGTCCCACTCTTCCTTTAACTGAACCCAAGCTTTCTGCAGGTCTTCGAGAGAGGTAGGCATGTCAGGATGAAGAACGGTGTATGGGACGTCTCCTTCAATAACATGCTCAATGATGACAGGAAGGATGGATGGGTAAGGCATCAATAGATTCGGGGCACGAGCCCGTACCCACTTAAGGTAAGGTTCGAGAGGGATAGAGTTTTTACGTCCCAAAGTCTTACTTTCCACCTTGTTCACCATTCCCTAAGCATGTGCAAACCTCTGGTGATAACCTTGGTCTTATTTGTCGTAGTCGAACACCAAACCTTGGATGAGCATCTCATGAGGGCCGTCTCTTCGGGCATACCCAAACTATCGAAGAGCTAAGCACGGGTTGTAGGTGATACCTCCCTTAATACCTAGCAGAGGTACATTAGGGAACTCCCCACAGCGGTCAATGATAGAAATATCTTCCAAGGATCTCGAGCACCAACGGATATCAGAGTGGGTGAGAGACATCATCCTTTGAGACCAAGTCAATATTTGCTCGTTCCTCAATGCTGACTGAGGCAGGTGTAAAGTGAACCACTTAGCGAGTAGGGGTATACAACACAAAAGGGTACCTCTTTTCTTCATGGTACGGGTATGAAGGCAATGCAAGATGTCTTCTAGCAAGGTGGGTATAGGATTGCGAGAAAGAAAGACTTTGATGGCATTAACATCTATAAATTGGTCGGAATTGGGAAACAGAACCAAACCATAAATGAGGAGAGCTAGCACGTCTTCGAAAGCTTGGAAATCCATGTCATCCCATAATGAACGAGCTTTTTCCAATAGAAACTTAGCTAAAAAGCCTTTAACCCCACTTCTTGTTTCCCAATTGGCTATGACGTCGGCCCTCTTCACATGTAAAGCTTCGGAGATGACTTCAGGTTTTGGAATCCCTTCTATATCGGTGAATGGTATCTGATTAAGCACGGGCACCCCTAAGAGTAGAGAGAACTCTTCCAGTGTAGGTACCAACTGATAGTCCGGGAAAGTGAAACAATGATGTACGGGATTAAAGAATTGGAATAGTACACACATCATCTCTTCTTGGAAGTTGGATGTAGCCAAACTAAGGAGTCGACCATACTTCTTGGTAAAAGGAGAATCCCCAGGCACTCTTGAAGCTAGCTCTTGAAGTTGAGGATGTGCTTTTACAAAGCTGATTCGGATGGTGTTTCTTCGAAGAGAATTCATATCCTACAAAATAAAAACAAAGATAAATTTCTAAATCCTTGAAATAGTTAGTGAGCATGCATATGATGTTGATGATGTTTATGATGTTTATGTACAAGCAAACATATACACGCACAACAAACAGATCCCTATGTTTTAGGCTTGCATGAGTTTTGTAGGTGAGTACTCTCTTGAAGTCTAGTTGGCTCAACCTGTCCTAGAAATAATGATCGGGTTCTAAAGGATCTCAATATCACCGACCTTTATCTTAGGCATTGACTCAGCACAACAATCTTTTCTTGCGGCCGAGATATCCCAAAATTCTAGCCTCAGTGAGTGTAGTATCGAGTATCAACCAATTTCCAGCTTTACACCGAAACCGGCTACCTCACTACGTCCTAATGGCCAAGTTTGTTCAATTAGGGTTCTAAAGTTAATTAGTGCTTCATGACACCACTCAGTGGCCCCGTATTCTCCTCGATTCACCACAAGGGATGTCGGTACCCACAAATGCGTCACACTAACATAGCAATTGTCTCAACCATATCGGTCTACGTCGTACAGTCTCCACAATCTATTGCTATTTACGTAAAAATGTGCCCCAAATCCGGGTGAAGGATCAAAGCAAGCCCAATACAAAGAACTAAATATAAAGCACACAAATCAAATAATGAAAGCGAGTAAAGGTGACCTAACCCTAAGGTAACTCCACTTTTTTTTAGATTCCCCAGCAGAGTCTCCAGTTCTGTGATACGGTGGGAGAACTGAATTTTGGTGTTTTGCGTTTCAATCACATTTGTGCTGATAGCAAAAGTCACCACCGACTTTTCTTTTATCCAAAAGGAAAGGTAAAAAAGCACAGGAAATTTCTTTCGAGATTATTTCTCGGGTTTGGGGGGTAGATTATGAAAAGGGAAGGTATTAGCACCCTTTTCATCCATGGTTCTCCATGGGCTCTTAGTTACTCGTTTAGATCACTTGCTTTCAATTGACAGTGTGCTTGTGGTGTGGGCTTTGAATGTATTTTGAAAAATCTCTTTGTAATGGTTCTCGTATCTATAAGAACGCGTACAAAGTTTTGTTTCGAAAAGTGGTTCAAAGATGTGTTTGTGAATCGTGTTTCGGAAAGTCTTTTGAAAGGATGTTTTACAATGGTTCTCGTCTCTATAAGAACATATACAAAACGTTTTGTCTTTTGAAAATGTTTTTGAAATGAAAGTGTAGGTGTAAAAATGTTTTTATCGTGAGCAAGCGAGTAACTAGGAGCGAATCTATCTACTCGAAAGGTCTTAAATTGTTCTTTTCTTCCTCCTCTTAATGTGGCTATCTTACCATTAATTTGGTAAGAAGTCCCATCGTTGGATGTGAAGGGACAGGCGCGGGTCAGTTTTTTACAGTCATCGAAGGCAGCTTATGAGACGCTTTAGCGATTTTTGTAAGGGACGAGATCGTTTTATCGAAGGAAACATCGAGGGTCATCGAGGGACTACGATCTTTTTTATCGAAGGTTCCTTGCTAAAGCGTTTCATATTCGAGGGACATGATTGTATTTCCGAAGAAACGAGCGAAGTTACCCTAGAGGTGCGCGTGTGAAAAAGTGTGTTGGTTTCAAGTTATTTTATTCTTTGATTAGGTTATCTAGCGATTGATTTTTGAATCTTGCCATACACGCCTAATTACTATACAGTATAAGGAAAATAGTAAATTACGGGAATTGAAATTCTATGCTATTACAAAGTGTTCGGGAATGGGGGTACAATTTTTTTTACGAATGGGGATGAGTCAAATGCGATAAAAAGGTCCAAATAGCAAACAATACAACCAAATCTAATTTGAGAGTTTAATTAAAATTATAACAGTCTATGAAATAAAAATTAATTGACAAAGTATATAAAAAAATTGGTATTTTTGTTTATGAGAAAATAAATTAATTTTTAAACATTTTTTTGAATTGAAACTAAAGATTAATAAAATTAAAATTAAATTAACAAATTATGGAAAGTAAATCTAAAAAAACTAAATTAAAATTCTAAATAAAAATTATCTTAAAACAAACTAATTAAATTAAATTAATTCTAATAATTTATTATCTAAATCTAAATTAAGTTAAATACAAATAAATAAATAAAATTATCCTAAAACAAGCTAATTAAAATAAATTAAACCTAAAATATATTAAATCTAGATTAATATTAAGTATAAACTAAAGAAAATAACTAACCTAAAACAAAGCTACCTAAGATAAATTAAAACTAAAAATGTAATGACTAAACCTAAATGAATTTGAGTAATTAAAAAAAATTAAACTAAAACAAAATAATGAAAATAGATTAAACCTAAATCTAAGTTAGATTAAATATTAAACTAAAAGAAAGAAAAAAACTAAAATAACTCTCAGATTCTCTCTTCTTCCTCTCGACCTAGAATGGCGCCCTCTTTTTTTTTCTCGCTCTCTCTCTCTCTCTCCGAATCTGGCTTCGTCGCTCCCTCTCTCTCCGGTTCTGGCTCCATCACTCCCTCTCTCTCTGATCTTACATGTTGCCAGTGGTGAAGGTTGGGAAGGTGGTCGAGTGAGGCGCGGCCGGATATGTGAAACGGGTTTGATGTTTTACTGTTTTTCTGGTTTTTGGTTTTGATGATGGTTTGGGATGGAATCGGAAGGTTTAATGTTTTACTGTTTTTCTGGTTTTTGGGTTTTGATGATGGTTTGGGACGAAATCGGAAGGTTTGATGTTTTACTGTTTTTCTGGTTTTTGGGTTTTGATGATGGTTTGGGACGAAATCGGAAGGTTTGATGTTTTACTATTTTTTTTACTGATTCTTTACAGGTTTGGTGGTTTGTTCTTGTTTCTGATTCTTTACAGGTTTGGTGGTTTGTTCTGTTTCTTTGGATGATGGTGATGCTAGTTCTCTGGTTTGAACAAAAATTAAACCTACTGCAGTTTCTTTTGTTCTTATTCTATTACTGTTTTTTTTCTTAACTGACTACTTAACAAAACAATAAATATGCAGATGAAAGAAAGAAAAAAATTCAAAATGAATGCAGAGAAGCGATAGAGATTTTACCTTGATGCTGGCTTTTGCTTGACAGGGAAGTTGAATTCTATTCTTTTTCTGAATTTTCTTCTTTTTCTGAAGGGTGGTATTTGAGAAAATGATGATAATATCCTTGGGTTTTTTTATATGCTTTTTTTATGCTGTTGTATGATGTTGTATGCTGCTGTTTTTTGGACAATGAATCTCTTTCTCCTCCTGCTGTGCCGAATGGCCCTGTTTTATACTGAAAAATCAAAACTTTTTGGGGGGTAAAAGCCATTGGGTTTGAACAATTATGCTATGCTGTTTTTGCTTCCTGTTGTGGCAGTTTTGACTTAGCTTATATTTGTGCAGTTTTGGGCTGTATGTTTGCAACTACTTGGACAGAATTTGGCCTTTTGTGTACAGCATATGGAGGGATGCAATGCAGTCCTTTTTTGACAGCATTTTGACTTTTTGTGATTGTGCTTTTTCATTGTGATGCAAACTGATTTTCCAGCATTTGAAACCATGATAAAACCATTGATTTTGACTTGCATTTCTCTTTATTTTGTCCTCTGTGAACCAATTGAAAATTTCGATTTGCAATGGACCAAATACGGACGAAACATTGTCCCCTTATTTCTAATTCTTTTTACCAATCCCTAATGATGAAAATATAGAGATTTTCTTTGAAATTTTCCAATATTCCAACATGAATTTTGCTAACCAATGCTTTTTTTTTGTTTACATGTACGGGCCCATTGGATTGACGAAGAGTGGCTTGAAGCACTTGAAGAAAGCTTGATGATGAAGAAAATTCTTTTGTAGTTTTAGTGCATTGTTAAGAATTTGTAACATATATTTTTTTTGTAATTGCAAGCTTGTAAAAACTTTAGCAATTGTACATTCTTTGATTTTGAACAATATTTTGTATGTAAGTCTTGTACCAAAAGGAAATTGAATGATAATGGTGAGGACTTAGGTATTCAAAAGTCATTTTGTAGTCTTGTAGGCTCCACATGAAATTTGAATGAAGAATGATGAGTTGATTTTTGAATATAGCCTTGAAAAGTTGAATTTGGAATAAGATTTGGACTTGAAATTGAGAATGTAAATTTGGAATAAACCTTGTCCTGTAATATGTAAAATCGATATGAACTTGATCCACATGTAGAACTTTTGAACTTGAATGGATAATGAGACTCTGAATGAAGTTTATGAACAAACTGATTGTGTCTAGCAAAGCTTGAATCATTTGAAATTGACCTTGAATCCACGGATTTAGCACACTGAATTTGAAATGAATGCATGAGAAGCAAATGGACTTGAAAGTATTAATGAATGTCTTAATAGCTTTCATGGTCTTCCAAACGCATTTTGACTTTGATCGTTGAAATAATCTTATAGACAATACTATTTGTGATACTTTGCAAAAAGAATCACTTCATGATATTGAAAATTGAAGAAGTTGTGAGTCTCAAAAATTGGACAGGAGTTTCTTGTGATTAGGTCAAATTTGCAAAATAACCTTTAAAGCATTCGAATTTTCTGATGATCTTCCGCACATAATTAAGTCTTGACTTGTGAAGAGAAAATAGAGATGACGTCAAGGAGAGTCGTACGCAAAAGAAACGCCCAAAAAATATCGAATAACGAAGAAGTTACAGTCACTTGAACTTGATGTCACAAAAGGTCATCCTTTGGGTTACTGGAGTAATTTTCAGTCGTCTGAACCACTGACTGAGCAAACTCACAATGCGAGACTTGGAACTTGGCACAAACATCTCTGATAACACATGAAGGATCATAAAGACCGTTTGAAACTTTGAAAGCTCATTATCTTTTGAGAAATGCGAAATCCAGCATTGAATTGTTTCATAACTTCTGCTTTGATCTTTTCAGACATATCGGGTCTCATACGATGAACCTTTTGCTTTACTGGGGGAAAATCTTCCTTTGTAGGCAGACGATGTACCACAATGTCTGCATCCAGTCCTGGCATGTCTTCGTATGACCAGGCGAAGATCTCAACATAATCATGCAATAACTGAAGCGGACGCTCCTTGACCTTAGGTTCCAAGTTGGCATCCACCTTGACCTCTTTCTTATCTTCCTCAGTTCCCAAGTTAATTGTTTCGACCGGCTCTTCGTGCGACTGAATGGTCCTTTCTTCTTGTTGCAACAACCTGGCCAACTCTCTTGGCACTTCATAATCTTCCTCACCTTCGCCGTCGGCTTGGTAGATCGGATTTTCAAAGTCACAATTGGCCATAGCAGAACTGTTACCCATGGGATCCTGAGTGGATGTAGATCTGCATTTTCAATATGTGAGTGTATGTAAGAGCATAGCTACCTTTGAAAGAAATAAAAATGTAAGAAAGAAAAGACAAAGAAAACAAAATTTGATGCAAAAACGTCCATGATTCATTAATGACATATGAGAATGAAGTGACAACCCTTACAGATGGACCATTGTGCCTCGGGTAAGACACAAGGTTTTAAAATGTCTAAATTGTTTAAATATTACAAGCCTGGAAATATTAAAAGACAATTACTCTTGAATAAAAAAAATAGGAATGGAATATTTCGCCTCCCAATTGTTGAGCCCTCCGCCAATGGTTGGAAAAATCCATTCATCCATGTCACAGCTGCCATCACTATCTTCTATTGCATTGACTCCTTGATTGCTGATACGCAGAGGTGATCCCCTAGCGTGAGAACGTCGAACAGCTTTCTGAGCCTCTAAAGTGAACCCCAACCGAAATTTGTCGGACTTGTAGGGAATATCCGGAAGCTGACCCAAGATAGTACATCCTCCCTCTTCGACTACTGCTCGAGCATCTTTCAATGAAGCCATCTTTAGCAGAGGGTTGGTAATCTTTGGGACTTTTGGAGTAGACTTGGTTGCTTCAACCGTTGTTGGAACCTCCTCAAAGTTCTGGCAGGGAGTCTCTATGAATTCTCCATCCATTTCAACATACTTGAAAGAGTTCAAATGACTAACAATGTATTCCTCTTCTCCGTGAACTGTGACAATCTTCCCTCTGATCGAGTATTTTAGCATTTGGTGTAGGGTGGAAGTGACGGCACCAGCACCATGGATCCAGGGTCGACCCAACAGACAAGAGTACGAAGGGCAGATGTCCATCACATAGAAAATTGAGTCAAAGGTCTGAGTCCTAATTTTTATGGGGATACTAACTTCTCTGTGCACTGTCCTCTTGGAACCATCAAAGGCCCTCACTATGATGTTTCTAGGTTTCAAGATGAGCCTCTCACAATCCAGTCAATCGAGGGCATTTTTGGGCAAGACATTCAATGATGAACCGGTATCCACCAAAACATGGGCAAGTGTGGTGACTCTGCATTCAATGGAAATATGTAAGGCATCGTTGTGCTTCCTTCCCTTAGAGGTTAAATCAGCATCGGAAAAGCCCAAACCGTTATCAGCAGTTAGACTGGCCATACAGTCTTCAAATTGGTCGATGGATGTCTCTTGGGGCACGTGAGCGGTCTTAAGAAACTTTACCAAGGCTTTGGCGTGAGTTTTAGAGCACAAAACTAAGTACAACAATGATATCTTCGAGGGGGTCTGCCCCAATTGTTCTACAATGTTGTAGTCACTTTTCTTGATTATCTTCAGGATTTCTTCTATTTCTTTTCTAGAAGCTTCAAGGATTACTTCGGGGCGTTCTCTTGCTTGGGCAGGCTCAACCAAAGCCTCTTTTCCCCTTGTATCGGCAGTAGGGATAACAGTAGGAGTATCACTGGCGGTGTCAGTAGGAGTGCCAGTAGTGATGATCACAGGAGTAGCAACGGTCTTTGGAGAAATCTCAGGTGAGAAGACTCTTCTACTTCTTGTTATTTTGCTGGTTCCAGTGATGTTACCAATATCAGGATCAATATCTCTCTCAACTTCATTTGTGACAACCAACTGATCTTGCTTGACGCCGTAGTAATAAATGCCAGCCTCATAACTCCAAGGAACAGCTTTATCTGAGGAGTATGGTATTGGTCTTGGCATAGTGATGATTAATGGTGCAGATCTGGGAGCAGATGTAATCCTGACGGGTCTTTTGGTGGAGACCCTGGGAGGATTGTCGGAAATGGTGATTATCGAAACATCTTGATAAGAGCTTTTGATAAGAGGTAGCTTTTCAAATAGGATTTCTTTACTAGTCATCAGGCGTTGTACGCCTATCTTTAGTAACAAACAACCGTTCGGCAGAGATTTTCAAAGGTGGAAATTTTCATCGCAACCTGGGAAAAAGCCGGCTTGCAGTAGATTTTGTTTAATGGTCAACAGAGGAGTAACCAAGTCATTCACAGAGGAAACAAAACAATCATCATCAATGGCGTTGATACCTTGGCCATGTCTGGGCATTGGTGCCGTTATTACATTAGGCGTTTTTGGGGGCTCAAATTCAATCTCCTTCGCATCGATAAGGTCTTGCACCTTATTCTTTAAGGCCCAACAGTCATTTGTATCGTGCCCCGGGCTTTTAGAATGATAGGCACATCAGGCGTTCGGGTTGTAGCAGAGAGAAGCAGTATTGGGATTCTTGGGAGCTTCCCTTAAAGTTACTAGATTGGTCTTGAGAAGGTGTGGCAAAACCTGAGACATGGTCATGTTAATCCGGGTAAATTGTCTCATGGGCGCTTCTGGTCTGCGCTGATAATTTTGCTGCTGATTCGGTGCAGGATTAGAAATCATGACAGCCCCTACTGCCGGACGACGGTTGGTTTTATTTTGATTCCTATGGTCATATGTAGCACTGACCTCATTCTTTCCAACAAAAGGTTTCTTCACCATACTTGAGGATGCATCTCTTTGAATTTTTACGCTTTTTATACCGGCTTCGACCCGCTCACCAGTCATGATTAATTCGGTAAAGCCAGATGAAGAACTCCCAATTAGGTGATTGAAAAATGGTCCTGACAAGGTGCCAAGGAACATATCCACTAATTCTCAGTCGGATAAAGGGGGCTAGACCCTGCCTGCGAGATCCCTCCATTTTTGAGCATAGGTTGTGAAACCCTCATTTGTTTCCATAGACATACTTTGTAATTGTGTCCTAGTCGGAGCCAAATCAGCATTATACTGATACTGTTTGTAGAAAGCGGTAGCCAACTCTTCCCAGTTGCGAACATTGGACCCTTGTAATTGGTAGAACCAATCCAACTGAGTCCCCGATAAGCTCTCCTGGAAGAAATGCACCAATAGATTTTTGCCAGCCGTGTGGGGTTGAATCTTTCTGACATATGACCTCATATGTAGTTTTGGGCAAGAGACACCATCATACTTGGCGAAAGTTGGGACCTTGAATTTCTGTGGAATGACAACCCCTGAGATGAGTCCTAATTATTCAAAGTCCAAATCGGGTACCCTCTGAATCTCCATGGCATTCAAACGATCCTCTAGTTTTTTGTTTTTATCATCAGCATGAGGATATTGTTCCTCAGAGTAATCAGGCTCTTCCTCTCCTTCGGATACTGGGTCGTCGTTCACTTCCTGGGTCTCAGCTCCTTGATTATCTCCTTCACCCGATGATGTTGCAAAGTCTAAGGTTCACCTGGTCTGCCCTTTAAACCTTTTTCCCATGATCACAACTCCGGTTGGTTTCTTCGTTTTCTTCTTCTTCTCTTTGGCTAGCAGAGTCTTCAACTCCTCTTGTCCTTTTGTCAGAGCCATGAGCATTTGTTGAAACTGGGTATTCTGCGCCTGAAGATCTTTCACAGTCTGTTCAACATCCATCTCACTGAAATAAACAGTAGAAGGATAAGGCGACCTGTTATGAGAAACCTGTATGATGTTATGATGAATGAAGATGCAATATGCAAATGATTTCAAGGAAATTTAGATATTTAAACTTGTCCAAACCAAAAAAGAGCACACGTCATATTAAATAAAACCAAGTTTGAATACATCATGCCTCCTTGGGCTTATAAAGAAAGAAACGAAATACAGCAAAAACTCCTAAGACAAAAAGACCGAACGCATCCTCTTTGGAGCAATGTAGGTATTCAGATTTTTCTCTTTATGAAGCGGTTTGGTGAGCTCCAGAACCTTCTTCTTACTGGCATGGTACTGGGTTTCAAAGGTGTCTCGCTCTTCCTTTAACTGAACCCAAGCTTTCTGCAGGTCTTCGAGAGAGGTAGGCATGTCAGGATGAAGAACGGTGTATGGGACGTCTCCTTCAATAACAGGCTCAATGATGACAGGAAGGATGGATGGGTAAGGCATCTAGAGACTCTGGGCACGAGCCCGTACCCACTTAAGGTAAGGTTCGAGAGGGATAGAGTTTTTACGTCCCAAAGTCTGACTGTCCACCTTGTTCACCATTCCATAAGCATGTGCAAACCTCTGGTGATAACCTTGGTCTTCTTTTTCGTAGTCGAACACCAAACCTTGGATGAGCATCTCATGAGGGCCGTCTCTTCGGGCATACCCAAACTGTCAAAGAGCTAAGCATGGGTTATAGGTGATACCTCCCCTAATACCTAGCAGAGGTACATTAGGGAACTCCCCACAGCGGTCAATGATAGAAATATCTTCCAAGGATCTCGAGCACCAACGAATATCAGAGTGGGTGAGAGACATCATCCTTTGAGACCAAGTCAATCTTTGCTCGTTCCTCAATGCTGACTGAGGCAGGTGTGAAGTGAACCACTTAGCGAGTATGGGTATACAACACAAAGGCGTACCTCTTTTCTTCATGGTACGGGTATGAAGGCAATGCAAGATGTCTCCTAGCAAGGTGGGTATAGGATTGCGAGAGAGAAATACTTTGATGGCTATGACGTCGGCCCTCTTCACATGTAAAGCTTTGGCGATGACTTCAGGTTTTGGAATCCCTTCTAGACCGGTGAACGGTATCTAATTAAGCACGGGCACCCCTAAGAGTAGAGAGAACTCTTCCAGTGTAGGTACCAACTGATAGTCCGGGAAAGTGAAACAATGATGTACGGGATCAAAGAATTGGAATAGTACACACATCATCTCTTCTTGGAAGTTGGATGTAGCCAAACTAAGGATTCGACCATACTTCTTGGTAAAAGGAGAATCCTCGGGCACTCTTGAAGCTAGCTCTTGAAGTTGAGGATGTGCTTTTATAAAGATGATTCAGATGGTGTTTCTTCGAAGAGAATTCATATCCTACAAAATAAAAACAAAGATAAATTTCTAAATCCTTGAAATAGTTAGTGAGCATGCATATGATGTTGATGATGTTTATGATGTTTATTTACAAGTAAACATATACACGCACAACAAACAGATCCCTATGTTTTAGGCTTATATGAGTTTTGTAGGTGAGTACCCTCTTGAAGTCTAGTTGGTTCAACCTGTCCTAGAAATAATGATCGGGTTCTAAAGGATCTCAATATCACCGACCTTTCTCTTAGGCATTGTCTCAGTACAACAATTTTTTTTTGCGGTCGAGATATCCTAAAAGTCTAGCCTCAGTGAGTATAGTATCGAGTATAAACCAATTTTCACCTTTACACCGAAACCGGCGTCCTCACTACGTCCTAATGGCCAAGTTTGTTCAATTAGGGTTCTAAAGTTAATTAGTGCTTCATGACGCCACTCAACGGCCCCGTATTCTCCTCGATTCACCACGAGGGATACCGGTACCCACAAATGCGTCACACTAACATAGCTATTGTCTCAACCATATCGGTCTACGCCGTATAGTCTCCACAATCTATTGCTATTTACCTAAAAAGGTGCCCCAAATCCGGGTGAAGGATCAAAGCAAGCCCAATACAAAGAACTAAATATAAAGCACACAAATCAAATAATGAAAGTGAGTAAAGGTGATCTAACCCTAAGGTAACCCCACTTTTTTTTAGATTCCCCAGCAGAGTCACCAGTTCTGTGATACAGTGGGAGAACTGACTTTTGGTGTTTTGTGTTTCGATCACATTTGTGCGGATAGCAAGAGTCGCCACCGACTTTTCTTTTATCCAAAAGGAAAGGTAAAAAAGCACAGGAAAGACCTTTCGAGATTATTTCTCGGGTTCGGGGTGTAGATTATGAAAAGGGAAGGTATTAGCACCCTTTTCATCCATGGTTCTCCATGGGCTCTTAGTTACTCGTTTAGATCACTTGCTTTCAATTGACAGTGTGCTTGTGGTGTGGCTTTGAAAGTATTTTGAAAAATCTCTTTGTAATGGTTCTCGTTTCTATAAGAACGCGTACAAAGTTTTGTTTCGAAAAGTGGTTCAAAGATGTGTTTGTGAATCGTGTTTCGGAAAGTGTTTTGAAAGGATGTTTTGCAATGGTTCTCGTCTCTATAAGAACGTATACAAAACGTTTTGTCTTTTGAAAATGTTTTTGAAATGAAAGTGTAGGTGTAAAAATGTTTTTATCGTGAGCAAGCGAGTAACTAGGAGCGAATCTATCTACTCGAAAAGTCTTAAATTGTTCTTTTCTTCCTCCTCTTAATATGGCTATCTTACCATTAATTTGGTAAGAAGCCCCATCGATGGATGTGAAGGGACAGGCGCGGGTCAGATTTTTACAGTCATCGAAGGCAACTTATGAGACGCTTTAGCGATTTTCATAAGGGATGAGATCGTTTTATCGAAGGCAACATCGAGGGTCATCGAGGGACTACGATCTTTTTTATCGAAGAGTCATTGCTAAAGCGTTTCATATTCGAGGGACATGACTGGATTTCCGAAGAAACGAGCGATGTTACCCTAGAGGTGTGCGTGTGAAAAAAGTGTGTTGGTTTCAAGTTATTTTATTCTTTGATTAGGTTATCTAGCGATTGATTTTTGAATCTTGCCATACACGCCTAATTACTATACAGTATAAGGAAAATAGTAAATTGCGGGAATTGAAATTCTACGCTATTATAAAGTGTTCGGGAATGGGGGTACAATTTTTTTACGAATGGGGATGATTCAAATGCGATAAAAAGGTCCAAATAGAAAACAATACAACCAAATCGAATTTGAGCGATTAATTAAAATTATAACAGTCTATGAAATAAAAATTAATTGACAAAGTATATAAAAAAATTGGTATTTTTGTTTATGAGAAAATAAATTGATTATTAAACATTTTTTTGAATTGAAACTAAAGATTAACCAAATTAAAATTAAATTAACAAATTATGGAAAGTAAATCTAAAAAAACTAAATTAAAATTCTAAATAAAAATTATCTTAAAAAAAACTAATTAAATTAAATTAATTCTAATAATTTATTATCTAAATCTAAATTAAGTTAAATACAATTAAGTTTAAAAAAATTATCCTAAAACAAGCTAATTAAAATAAATTAAACCTAAAATATATTATACCTAGATTAATATTAAGTATAAACTATAGAAAATAACTAACCTAAAACAAAGCTACCTAAGATAAATTAAAATTAAAAATGTAATGACTAAACTTAAATGAATTTGAGTAATTAAAAAAAATTAAACTAAAACAAAATAATGAAAATAGATTAAACCTAAATCTAAGTTAGATTAAATACTAAACTAAAAGAAAAAAAACTAAAATAACTCTCAGATTCTCTCTTCTTCCTCTCGACCTAGAACGGCGCCCTCTTTTTTTTCTCGCTCTCTCTCTCTCTCCGAATTTGGCTTCGTCGCTCCCTCTCTCTCTGATTCTGGCTCCGTCGCTCCCTTTCTCTCCGATCTTGCATGTTGCCAGTGGTGAAGGGTGGGAAGGTGGTTGAGTAAGGCGCGTCCGGATATATGGAACGGATTTGATGTTTTACTGTTTTTCCGGTTTTTGGTTTTGATGATGGTTTGGGATGGAATCGGAAGGTTTGATGTTTTACTGTTTTTCTGGTTTTTGGGTTTTGATGATGGTTTGGGACGGAATCGGAAGGTTTGATGTTTTACTGTTTTTCTGGTTTTTGGGTTTTGATAATGGTTTGGGACGGAATCGGAAGGTTTAATGTTTTCCTCTTTTTTTACTGATTCTTTACAGGTTTGGTGGTTTGTTCTTGTTTCTGATTCTTTACAGGTTTGGTTGTTTGTTCTGTTTCTTTGGGTGATGGTGATGCTAGTTCTCTGGTTTGAACAAACATTAAACCTATTGCAGTTTCTTTTGTTCTTATTCTGTTACTGTTTTTTTTCTTAACTGACTACTTAACAAAACAATAAATATGCAGATGAAAGAAAGAAAAAAATTCGAAATGAATGCAGAGAAGGGATAGAGATTTTACCTTGATGCTGGCTTTTGCTTGACATGGAAGTTGAGTTTCTTGTGATTAGGTCAAATTTGCAAAATGACCTTTAAAGCATTCGAATTTTCTGATGATCTTCCGCACATAATTAAGTCTTGACTTATGAAGAGAAAATAGAGGTGACGTCAAGGAGAGTCGTACACAAAAGAAACGCCCAAAAAATATCGAATAATGAAGAAGTTACAGTCACTTGAACTTGATGTCGCAAAAGGTCATCCTTTGGGTTACTGGAGTCATTTTCAGTCGTCTGACCCACTGAATGAGCAAACTCACAATGCGAGACTTGGAACTTGGCACAAACATCTCTGATAACACATGAAGGATCATAAAGATCGTTTGAAACTTTGAAAGCTAATTTTCTTTTGAGAAATGTGAAAACCCTAATTGTCGCTTCTACTGCTTCGGAAAAGAATTTGTCTGTTCAATCTATGAGCCAACTTGAATATCCAGGAAACCCTAGGATTGTATCTTGTATGAAAAATGGGAGGGAAAATTTTGGGGTACAACACTTGCCGAACAAGGTTCTAAAAGGTTCCTAGAGTCTACATCCTTCCTTTGGATATTACCAATGTCCCGATTGACTCGATAATTAGTAATATTCTCAAGAATAAATCGTCTGAGTGTAGTATCGTGTGACAACTATTTCCAAATTACTCCATCATAGTTTCTGCACTACACCTAAAAAGGCCAAAATGGGTTAAGGGTTCTATAGTCCTCAGCTTCAGTAGGCTCCCAGGTCGAAAGCAGCACATCTTCCCGATTACTCGGTAAATGATACTAGAGTCAAAGGGGCCTCCACTGAGTGGGGGATCTCATGTTTCCTTTTTTGGGATTACTCCCTCAAAGTTAACATGACTATATTGTCCCGTCCTATCTTAAGTTTTCTCGAGTCCGGGTAGAGGACTTATAAGAAATCACTAAACACCCTGAAAACCAGGAAAATCCAGACACACATATACAACACATAATATACAACAAGTAATAGCACATACACAGATAAGAAAATATAGGCTCAACCCACTTAGGGATGACCAACATTTGGTCGATATTTCCCTAGCAGAGTCGCCATTTTTTCCTATAGCGGTAGAAATGTTGAAACTAAGCCATTGGATTGACTTGACTCGCACAGATCAAATAAAAATCGCCACCGAGCTTTATTGTTTCCAGAGGAATGGGAAAAGAGTGAATAACCCAAAAAGATGGGGGAGAATCTAAGTACGGGAGTTGGTTATTCAAATGGAAGGTATTAGCACCCTAAACATCTACGATACTCCACAGGAACCTCTTTGAAAATTCGTGTATTTTTTGCTATAAGAGTTGTACAAAAACTAGATTGCGGGGATGAAAAAAAAGAAGTATTTTTTGCAATTTTGTACTCGCCGCGGTTAATTTTAAAACATAAGTGTGTTGGTTAATTTTAAGAGACGAGACATTATCATCTTATCTGAGTGGAAAGCATACTTAGTACCCATGATTATGAGAAAGGATAATTTGCGTCATCTCAAAGTGGAGGATATAGCTTGGATTTTAAAATCAATAAAGCTTTGCTCGACACCCAAGTGTAAAATATCTCACTTCACTACATATTGTAGAAGTATAGTATCTCACTTCACTATAAAGATTAACAAGAGTATAATATTTTGAGAAAAGTTTAAAGTAAAAAGCCAAAGTGGGCAAAATGGTTTGAATGAGATTGATTGACTTTTAGTATTCTCACAAAAAATGTCAAGGTATGATTAAGTTGGTTAAAATTTGATTAAGAAAATGTTTTTGAAAATGCATGGACTTAAGTCCAAGTTTATTGTGAAAGCGGTTCAAATTTGAAAACAAGAAGAGTTTTGAAAAGGAGGGAGAATATTTTTTAAATTAAAGAAGATGGGAGGCGATGAAGGGACCATCCTAAAGCATAAGGTAAAATCTAGGGAAAAGAATTGTCTAACCAACAAGAAGCCAAGACTTGACACAATGAGTCAATGTAGAATTCTTAACCTTTGGATTGAAACCAAGCAAGCAAAGATACTTAACCTCTTAAGAATACCAAACTTCAAATGCATTATGTCTTCACAAAAATTGGGGAGAGTAACGGTTGTACACAGATGAATTTCCAATCACAGGCAAAACATATAATCAGAATAACCTGCACACAAAGAAACAAAACAACCCAATGTCTCGGGGTAAACCCCAAGGACTCCAGAAAAAATAACAATAGAAGTCACAAAGGTCTCAAGGATAGTCAAGATATCTAATCCTAAGTCCAAGAAGTCCATAAATCTATTATGGATAGTAACCAAATAGTCCAAGTAACCTTAAAGTTTTTTATTGTTCAAGTTCATTATTAGGTGTCTTCAAAATAAAATGAAAGCTCAAGTGAGAAAAATAAAAATGACATGAATATAAATGCTCAAGTGAGTAAATATTAAAATAGCATGAGATGTATGCTAAAATAAATGGTGCGTAAAAGTAAAGGCGTAAAGTAAAAGCATAAAAATAAAATTCAATTGTTAATGGATTAGAAATTAGAGGTTAGTTGAATGACCATCTTGAATCTTGCATTTGAAAACTCATTAGAAGATTGATAAAATCAAAGCCTCTCAACAACAAGTTTCATTTTCTTTTCGTCAAGTATATCATTCATTTCAAAATCTCAAGGCAACAACAAATGATCAACGATGTTTAAATGATTCACTTAGGACAAAACTTATGATGATTCATTAGAGGATTGATAAGACCAAAGCCTCCTAACAATGAACCTTAAGATTATTGGATCAAAGGTTTCAAATTAAACATACTTGGGCTTGCAAACATAGGTTTGGACCACGGATAATCATTTCTCGAATCAAGACAAAATTTAGCGTTATGTTAAGCAATCGTAAGTGGACTTATGTAGAAGTCGCACCTATTTTGAGGCCGGTCAATAAAAATATATGAACCATATGTTTGGAGAGATGATATGTAAATCATCCTCTAATAACATGTAGCACAAGTAAGAAAGGAATAAGATGAAGAGGGAAGGGATACATTGTATGATATTAGGGTTTCAAATATCATCAACATCATTCATCTATTTTGGTGGATTTGGTTTCTCAACCTATCAACACCCAAGATCCAATGAGGTTGAGGAATTTGTCACCAAATCAAGTCCAAGTCAGAACCAAAATAAAAATAATAAATAGTATTTAATAAAACAAAATTAAAATGGTTAATAAAAAGGAAAATAATTGGTAAAAAACATAAAGTATATTAAAATACCAAATAAAAATCCTTAAGAAAAGTCAGAAGTCATACATGATTCAATAATAGTTGACAAAAAATTTCAGAATTTTTTTAAGTCAGAAACTATTTTTTAAAATTTGGAGAAAATAAGAAAAATAAACCAAAATTTGTAAAAAATAGTAAAATAAAAAATAAAAATAAATGAGGTCACCAATATTTGTCAAGAGATCATTGGATCCTTCCATAAATTTTTTAGAATTTTAAAAGACCATAAAGTATTTTTAAAATAATTAAAATAAAGCAAACAAAGCAAAAATTATAAAAAATATCAAACATCAAAATAAAAATATGAAAAAATATTCAAAAATTCAGAAATAATTTAAAAAAAATTTGTATCTTTTTTTCATAATTTTTGGATAAAAAATAAGAGAGTTATGAATTTTTGAAATTAAAACAAATTTAAAACAAATTTTGTAAAAATAAATAAATAAGAAAATTCCACACACGTTGGATCTCATTCACTTATACACGCTGGCAAATCTAATGGATCTGAGGTGAGGGAGTATCATGAACCCAAGTCAAGACGCGCGTATGCAACACAAGAAAGTCCAACCAATCAAAATAAAAAATTGGCTTAGCATCATTAGTTGAAGAACGACACGTAGGTCATCTTCAACCTCTAGTCTCCTGGAAATAGGGCAGAACCATATTTCTTTAATCTGTAAATTTAGATGCTCATAGTGGTATCATCAGACGTGTCTCTTCAAGACGATCACAACCATATCCTCGCGCCAAATTTATATAAAACACAACATACTCAATTTGAAAAAAAAACAGAGACGTTTTGAAAGATTTAAAATCGAAAACAGAAGCATCAAATGCTTTGATTCACCAAAATTGAGTTAATAGCAACCATCATTGAACATCATAAACCATTCCAGTAATTTGTGTTAGAAGATTTGGTGCCTTAAACAACCTGAACAAAGTCAGATGAACTTGCTCTGTAATGGACTTGGCTAGCACGATTTAAGGAACCATAAGGCTTGATTCTTCTTCTGTTAGCTTCAGTGAAGTTCAAGGATGAAGTATCAAAAAAGAAATTGGATTGAAAAGTGCAGAAAAGAGGAATTCGAAAATTCATAAAAGTGAGTTATGGAGGGAGTTTGATAGAGTGATTTTGGTTGTTCAAGCTTGCGAAAATGAGTGGAATAGAGCCCGTATTTATATGAGAAGTGAATGGGATCAAGAGGAGGGGTGAATGATGCAAATTCAAATGAATTCGTGCACACCTGTGTACACGAGCAAAGTGTGTTCACATGTGCATCAAAACTATCTAATTGATGTGTTTTGTCACTCTAAATAATCCAATTATCTTTGTTGATCATGCTTAAGTGAAAAACGCGTGGTAATTTGATGATTAGAAGCCACATTATTAAAATTGCAATCTGACTTGAAGTGAAACTTCAGTTCCAAGGTACCCACTTTGAATAAATGGTATTCACAGCTCAAGTGGTCTTAGGGTATAATTATTGAAGCATTTGAAAGATAAGGTCACAATATTTGCAATGTGCCAAGAGTGAGATCAAATGGATTCGTGAGCTAAGAGTTGTGATGAGTCAAAGTTGAGAAAAAGATGATGACTTTTTGTACATAAAAAAATTCTAAGTTTTTCTTCAAAAGTGACCTATAATGTTTTTTTTCTAAACAAGGCTTTCCTCCAAAATCTTGTTTTGATCATTGATAGCTTGAAGTAGACTTCCCAAAGAGCATTGTGAAACTTTAATCACTCAAAAATACCAAGTATTGAAAAAGTTATGGCCTTGTGAATTTGGTGAAAATCCATGAGTTGACCTATAATCTTGAGTTTTTAAGGCATCTTCCAACCATTTTCAAGTCTTGCACCAAAAAGAAGAGTTGAATTTAACACTCTTAAGATCAATATGGAAAAAAATGGGCTGAAGGAGATAAAAATTGACCAAGTTATGATCCTTTGAAGTCACATAGGGGAATTTGATGGCCTATCTAGAAGACTTGTAATCTTTCTTCATCATTAGGAATCTTCCACACAAAATTTGTTTGAAACCTTTGAAGTGATTGGTTGATAACCCTTTAAAGAGAAGCATACCTTTGGAATCACTCAAAAATCTTAAAATATGAACAAGATATAGCCCTTAGAAGTTAAAAACATAACTCCTAAAGCACCAAAATAACTTGGAGACCCCTTTCAATTTTGACAATCTTCCTTACACGATAACTTTTGCCATGTGAATAAAATTTGTTGTTGATGATAATAAGAACCAATAGCAACAATAACCACTTCCAAATATTAAGGATTGAGAGAGTTATGCACTTGTGATCAAGGAAACAATAACTTGTCCAATTAGGTCAAACTTCTTCAATCAATTTTTACATCTTTTGACTTCCTTTGACAAATTGAGGCATGATGAATCATAGTAAACCTTGTCATGATATTACTTTAAATAATTTTCAATGATGAAGCTTGAATCTCAATGAAGCTTTGTTGAAGAAGGCATGGAAATAAACTCATGAACATATGCATCAATCTGGTCAAATGTCCTCACCTATAGTACCATAAATTAGAGCAAACATTCATTATATTTGTTAGTTAAAATATAATCAACAAAATAAATTTGTGATTACAATACACAAATCAAAGTGCTTGGTGATTCCACAAGATCAAACCTAGAGATAGGGAGAAAAACCAAGCCCTGGTGTGATCTTGATATGATTGAGTTGATATGAGATGATAGAGGAATCTTAGGGGGGAAAATTGGGGTATAACACCTTGGCTAAAATCGTACACTCAAAATAAACTTGAACCTCGCTTTGAACTGTGCATTTTCATTAGATATAGTCCTACACATAGTGCATACATTTGCTACAACTTCAAAAACTACATAACATATGTGTCTCGCCATGTCCAATTTATGGAAAGTATTTTTAGAAAAAGATTTGGTTCTGTGTGTAATCTCTAGTTTTTATTCTGGATAGTTATCTGGAAAGATCATTAGAATCTCTGTTGACACGCCTCTGATAGAATTATTGCATTCACTTCGAAAGAAACATCAACAATTCTGATGAATGTTGAATGTTCGCTAGAAAAGGATCTCCATGTGCTCATAAGAAATCAAGCTTATGCTTCAAAGATTAGAAATCAAGATTATGCTTGAAAGATCAGAAATCAAGCTTATGGTTCAAAGATCAAAAAATTAAGCTTATGCTTCAAAGATCAGAAATCAAGCGTATGCTTCTATCTCATAAATCAAGGTGTGCTTCTCATATAAGCTTTTTTGTTTCAGCTTAGAAATCAAGATTTATTTGTCATGTAAACTTTTTCTCCAAGTCTGAAGACAAGGTTCTGATTCTGAAGACTCTGATACTATTGGAACACTAATACAAAGAGAAGTCTTCATTTCACATCATAAATATTTCATAAGAAAATAAAGAACAAGAACGAGATCTCTTCTGTACCCTTCATTATTACTTCAGATCAGAAGTAATTCATTATAAGATAAGATCAAGAAAACTTGCACAAGAAGAATGGGTATAACAGTACAATACCAATTCCACTAAGGTGAAGAATGCATTTTACAACCAAAGGAATTTGTCTCCCACGATCTCACGCCACCATTATGGAAGCTGGCAGGTGAACATATTGTTGTTAACATTTATTCTCCATCATTGTTGTATACACAAGAGTTATTGCTCATATTTGTATGTAAACATTTATTCTTCATTGTAGTGTTAAATATTCTTTTCTAGAAGCGCTACTGTAAACACTTCTGATTGTAAATATTTTGAGATTTGTTTCCTCAAGTGACTAGGTGATAGTCTGTATACTTGAGAGGGCTAAGTTGTTTTTCTGAAATCTTAGACGTTTGTTGTGATCTTTCAAGATTAATGGATTAAGTCATTTTTGAAGGCAAAATCACCTTGATGGGTGGACAAGAGTAGCCTTGTTTAAGGTGAACTTATATAAACCGGTTATATCACCTTTATTTCTTAGCTTGTCTATCTCAATTGTTTGTGAGAAGAATTTCTAAAAGAAAAATATTTTGAAAACCCAATTTACAAGACTTGTCCTTATTAATTTACAAGAATCGGTTGTGGGAAGTTATGGCTTCACCAAATTAAAACCCGACTTGTCCTTATTAATTTACAAGAAAAATCACATTGTGGCATACTTTCTTGTCTATGTTGAAGATATATTTCTCTCAGGTAACTTATCCACATTTATTAACAAATTCAAAGAAAAATTAGCTACTAAATTCTCACTAAAAGACACGCGAATCCCGAGTCTTTTTCTCAGTGTCGAGTTTCTACCCATGTTCAATGGCATTTTCCTCTCCAAGCAGCATCATATTCGCGATATTTTGAAAAAAGGAAACATGCTTGATGTTAAACCGGTTTTTACTCATACGACCGCAACCATTTCTACCGTGTCTAATTCTACACTATCAGATAGTGATGCATTCCATTATCGCAAGATTGTTAGATCCCTACATTACTTATCCATTATACATCCTGATGTGGACTTTGCAGTCAACAAATTATCACAGCAAATGCAGTCCCCTAAACCACCATCGTGCAATCACTAAAGTGTGTGCTATGTTATTTGAAATATACTCTCAATCATGGCTTGCATCTTGTTCGAACTCCCACCATTAGTCTCACTGTCTTCTGTGGCGCTGATTGGGGTGAAGACTCTAATGACAAAAAATCCACATGTGCCTACATTTTCTATCTTGGTCTCAATTCCATCTCATGGTCATGTAAGAAATAAACGATTGTTGCGCATTCGTCCATAGAGGTTGAGTATCGCACCATTGGAACTGCAACTACCGAACTTTTATGGTTGCGACAACTCATGCTTGAACTTGGCATTCAACTACCTCAACCTCCAACAATTTTCACAGATCATATTGGTGCCAATTATCTATGCGCCAATCCTATTTTTCACACACTGATGAAACACCTCACCATTGGTCACAACTTTGTTAGAGACCATGTCGCAAAGAAAGAACTCATTGTCTCCCATGTTACTTCTAGCAACCAGCTTGCTAACTTATAGACCAAGCCTCTATCTCAGAACAGACGCCAATTTCTAACTTCCAAGATTGGCGTCGTCAAATCGTCCTCCGTCTTATGGGGGCATAAAGGAGCAATATCAACACCATAACTACACTAATTGACCACATAATTACAATGATTCACTACCTTCCATATTTTTGTACCCTAAAATTTTCCCTCCCTTTCCTTTAAAATTTCTCTTCTAGGATTTTTCAAGATGTTCAAAGCTTTTCAAACCTCCAAACATGTCGATTAATTCGTCAAGGGTTCGAGTTTGAAAAATGCTCAAAAATTTCTCATGTCTATTGGTTTTGTATTAGGGTTTTGAATTTTGAGTGTGTGACACCTGTTGTGATCAAGAGACATGAGGCTTTATCTTCTTTCCATTTTTGCCCAAAGGTTTCTCCCTCATGGAATTAGGGTTTCAAGTTTAGGATGTCATTGATCAGAAATTAGGGTTCCTATGACTGGGAATGGCTCTCATTTAGACTCAAATTTGGATCAGCTAGTTCCTTATTAACTTTGGTTTATGGCGCTAAGTGGATCCGGTTTCTCATTTGTGGCGAACGAATTTGTTTAGTGTCTCGTACCAGGATTTCTCTATCCTTTAAGTTTATCTTTATTCTTAAGGATATCCTTACGGATTGAGTTGTGGATTAAGGTCTCGTCAAGTTTTCATCTGTTGAATTGGTGCTTCAAATGTAAGAAGATTGGGGTTGATGGGTTCTGTTGAAGTTAAGGGTCATTGATCAGATATGGTTTATTAAGAATATATTCTTCTATGTGCTTTGGCTCGTTAATTCAAGAACGAACGATGCTAAGATTCGTTGCAAATTCATAGTTTGTGGCATTCGTTACACCTTTTCAAGTTCACTATCTCATGTTCACACTTCTAAATTTGAGGGATCAAAACCTATATCATTATTTCATCATCCTTTTCATTCTTTTATTCAAGTCAAACAATTTCTACAAAAATGTCTTACCATTTTTCAAGTCATTCAAATACATTCT
This sequence comes from Vicia faba, assembly GCA_948472305.1. Taxonomy (NCBI): domain Eukaryota; kingdom Viridiplantae; phylum Streptophyta; class Magnoliopsida; order Fabales; family Fabaceae; genus Vicia; species Vicia faba. The sequence continues at coordinate 1,337,572,076 of OX451738.1, read as the reverse complement.
TCAAAGTTATTGTTCAAATTACAAATAATTACAAAGAATTCTAGTTCAAGTTCAAGTGTGTATTACAAAAAGAATAACTAGGTTCCTAAACTTTTCTAAAGCCCTAAATTCTACTTCTTCATTTCTTCAATTCCTCTAAGCTTTGTGGCAAGCCACGACTTCACCATATTTCCAATGCTTTTCCATCTTCATCCACTCCTCATCAATCATACATGAAATCATAAAGAGAAAAGTTAGTGATCAAGGAACTTCAAAAAGAGCAAATTACAAACAAAGTCAACTCATCATTAGGGTGGTTTCAAGAATCAGAAAAAGAGAGTTAGTTTGTATGTGCTAAGGCCTCAAACTTTCAGTTTTTATCATGGGCCAATTATCATTACAAATCACAAAACAAAACTTGGTTCACAATAAACAAATTCAAAGAATTCCAACTATATTTTTAGCCCATTATCAAAAGATTCAAATCAAGAAATTCAAGCCCAATAAAGGCCTCAAAACAGTGTCCTATAATTGGCCTAAAGATATGATTGCAAATCACAAAGCTTTGTTCACAAACAAGAGAAAACAGAATGATACAAGCCTCACAAGTCAGAACTCTATCATTTGCTAGGAGTGGGAATTTTGCAAATTACAAAGACAAATTTTGGGTCACAAATGAAAGAGAAAAGTCCAAACCAGAAGTTTAAACTCAGCACCAAAAGCCTCATTGTTTTACAAACAGAATATGATCCAATTCAATCACAGGCCAAGTCACATCTCTACTACAAATCATAAGTTCTATTCACAGTAAAGGAAAGAAGCAATTCAGTTCAAGGTACAGCAAATCCAACAAGCAACTGTTATGAAATACAGCAAGTGCAGCCATCCAACAAGTAACCAATACAATAAAGAAAAAGTTAGACACCATCATAAATAAATAGCACATCTATCAAGACCAAGAAAGTACAGAAAAGCTATCAACAAGTACGAACTCAGAAAATTCATCACAGTACAGTCTTTACAAAGCACAAGTAACCAGTACAGCAAGGACAAAAGTTGATTTATCAGCAAAAAGTGACAAGTCCAAGAAACAATTCCTCACAAGTTGGTATCAAACTTTTACAGGAAGAAGAAAACAGTTTTTCACAGTATAAAACCAAACACAATCCCATACACGAAGGGAGGTTTTTTTCATCACAAAAAATATATAGAGGCAAAAAAACCAAAACAGAACAGCAACAACATCAAACCCCTTTCAATCTTTTTTTCGGCCAAAAAAAATATACAAACATACACAAATTAAAAAACAAAAACAAAAACCCCAAGCTATCTCATCATCTTCTCTAACACAACCCTTCAAATCGAGAGAAAGAAAAAGAGGAAAATAGGTTTGTAACAAATCAGAGAGATATCACCGTTTTAGACTCAAAAGAAGCGTCTCCGCCATCGGCCATCGTCATCGTCACCAAAAGGGAAAATCGGAACCCCTAGGGTTTCGTTCACCCCCTTAAAGATCCACGCAAAATTAATTACCGTCTGCAAAAATAAACTCCAGATTAGTAATCAGCACGAGAAGAGGAATCCAAAGATGTAAGAAAAATCATGATTAGAGCTTCGCCGCCGCCGTCACCGCCGTGAGGCGATTTCTGGTGTGGCCGCTTTTCCTTATCCGGTGAGAGCACAATCAGAGAGAACGAGAGAAAATATAAAACGAGAGAGAGGGTATCTGCAAAAATGACACCCTTTTGTCATTTTGGTTTCCCTTTTTTTCCTTTTTTCGTTGGGCCTCCCCAACCAAACAAACTGCCAAGCCCAACCTCTTTCCATTCATACACCCCACTTATATCTAAGCACTACGCAGGCCCATTCATTGTTTTTTTTTTCTGTTTACAAAAAAAATCCTTGTTGGGCCTAACCAATCAAAAACTGTTTTTACTCCTAAAATATCCCAAATCATTTTACGCCCCCTGACTTATTTCTTTTTATTTAATTTTTTTTATTAGCAATATTATTATTATTATTATTATTATTATTATTATTAATAAAAATCCAAAAAAAATATTTTATTTAATATTTATACTTTAATATATTTATTTTATTTTCTTTCAATACAAAAAGACCAAAAATATCTTCTTATACAAACTTTTTTTAATTAATAATTAGACTAGGGTTTAATTTATTTTCTTAATTAAATTTAGAACTTAGGTTTTCTTTTAATTAATTTTCATACTAGTTTAATTAATATTAAAATCTTTTTTCAAAGAAAAACCTAGAACTTGTTTTTTTAATTAATCTTTTTTTTAGTTAATTAATCATTTTCTTCTTAGTTTAATTGGGTTAGAATCTTTTTTTTTCCAGAAAAACTTAAACAAAAATAAATTTCTTTTCCTTGTACATTATATTTATTTATTTCTTGTATATTATTTCAATATGGTTGTAATAGATAATTAGGTTTAATTTCTTGCAATCCCTATTTGTAAATTTGTATACCCCATCTCCAAATGATGTAATAGTGTAGTAAATTTATTTTCCGCAATTTATCGCTTTCATATAAATGCTAGTAATTAGGGTTTGTATGGAAAGATAAAAATCAATGCTTAGAGAATCCTAAATCAAGATAAACAATGCATGCAAATCAAACACAATGACCATACATGCACCCTTAGGGAAATTCCACTAGTTGCCTTATGAGAAATAGCCATGTTATGCATGTGGGGTATCTTAGCAAAAAGCAATCAAAATACAAGATCATAGTCCCTAGATGACGCTATCAAATGTTGTCTTTCAAAATGATCTTAGTCCCTCAAAGAGAATTGCTAAGATATTTCACAACATTGCTATCATGGCTATACGATGACTCATGCCTGTCCGTTTACATCCAAAGATAGGGCTTCTTACCAATTCAATGGTAAGATAGCAATATTAAAGGAAAGGAAGAAATGAACTAATACTTTTGAGATAGCAATATCCTAGTTTCTTGCTCAATTTCAAATCAAACACTCTTGCTTATTCTCTAAACAAACACCAACACTTTCAAAACATTTTCCAAACTTGAAATATTGTCAAAAGATCAACACTTTGTATACATTCTTACAAACGAGAACTATTACAAAGTTTTCCTAAACGATGACGCCTTTTCAAAATACTTTCAAAAACCACACAAAGCACATTTTCAAACAAAAGCAAGTGATCTAGCAAGCAACTAAGAGCCCATAGATAACCATGGATGAAAAGGGTGCTAACACCTTCCCTTTTCATAATCTACCCACTAACTCAAGAAATAATCTCAAAGGTCTTTCCTGTTCTTTTCAGACTTTCCTTTTGGATAAAAGAAAAGTCGATGGCGACTCTTGCTAACCGCAACATTTGCGATAAACCTCAAAACAACCAAGTCAATTATCCTACCGCATCACACATATTATAACTAATTTCCAAATACTCTTTCATTATGTCAAATAAATTTTAATTACATTCTTACCTTATACAACATATATCACACATACTGTAATTGTATATATACACTCTTGAGCCTTTCACTATATTCTATACAAAGGTGGATTTTCCACTTATTTATATTTGAATATATCTATTTATTCTGAGACATTGATTTGTCTATTATCTCTATCACGACGAAATAAACACTTACATGATAAATTGAAAAGAAAAAAATTATAGACATTTTGAAATGCAATAATATACATATGATTTTTTTTAAATAACTATATTTTCCTACTAAAATACCAAAATAACCACGTTTTCTCACTAATTTCTAAAATGCTCATGTTTCAATAAAAAAATCACACATAACACTCAAGTCAAACAAATTGGCGCATGCATTAGACTTTTTATAAGGCAAGTCTGAATTCACATCTTCAATTGGCCAAGTTAATCCAACTGACGCATATGTATTGGACTTCAAAGGAAGTGCTATTACAATTGGAACCTATGTGTTTCATTTTTGTGTATTTTAATTTAAAATACAACACATGTGCTTTTACTTCTTTTTTTATGGCAAAACCAATCATTTTAAAAAAATATATTCATATTTAAGAGATACAATATTGCTATTCATAACCTTTTAACTCTCAGTAAAAGATAATTTGCTTCTGATGCTAGAAAACCAAAAGTGTCAAAGGCAAATGGTATAAAAACATGTTGATTGTCCAAACACGATTTCTTATGTTTGACCACTTTACTTGAAGCAACTTTGAGAGTTGTTTCTCTCACAGTAAAACCTCTAGTCCTATGTTCCACCAGTGGTAAAACTTCAGTCGAGTGCACACAAGCATGTTTCTCTCCTACCCTCCTATACACCAGAACATTTGTTGGCCTAAGTGTCGATCTCTCCTCATGTGGGTCAGTCTTGAAATTCACATGTTCCTCTTTCATGACAATTACTCTGACCCGCCGAAATATATCAAACAAGATATTGTTGGATGAAAAATCCATAATTCAAGTGATGTAACCAGTTAACACGGGATAGTAACCGGTTACAGTTGGAGGAAAAACACTTCTAGGACCTGGAAAAAGATATTTTTATGTTGTGGTAACTGGTTAGCTAATCAGTTACAACTGTGTTGAATTTTTTTTGTTTCAGTGGTAATTGGTTAACTAACCAGTTACGCGCATGAGTTTTTGCTTTTCTTGTATTTTTAGAATGTGTTTTAGGTCTCAATTATGGTGGTACACTTTTATAAATGCCTTGGAGACATATCATCTCATGTTAATTCTAATTTTAATTCTCATCCTTAATTACTCTCTCTCTCTCTCTCTCTCTATCTCATTCTCTTCTTCTCTCACTATATTCTTCTCCACAAACACTAAACCTCAATTATTCACCAATTGTGTAATTGTATGTTCTAACATTTGGCATCAAGAGTCTGGTTCTTATCTATAAACCATTGTGCAAATATGAATAATGTCTCCAATTATATAGTCCCTACAAACATTTCTGTAGCGGTAGAAATGTTTAAGACTAAGCCATTGGATTGACTAGACTTGTACAGATCAAAATAAAAATCGCCACCGCGCTTTATTGTTTCCAAAGGAATGGGAAAAGAGCGAATAACCCAAAAGGGTGGGAAAGATTCTAGGTAAGGGGGTTGGTTATGCAAAGGGAAGGAATTAGCACCCTAAACATCTATGGTACTCCACAAGAACCTCTTTGAAAAATCTGTATATTTTAGCTATCAAATGTTGTATAAAATAGATGGTGGATGTGAGTAAAGAAGTATATTTATTATTTTTGCACCCGTCGCGGTTGTGAACCTTTAGTGCCTATGTACCATTTTCCATGCAATAGGGGATCAGGGTACTCGTAGTTCACCTTTTAAAAAAATCTAAAACACAAGTGTGTTGGTTAATTTTATGAGATATGACATCATTGTCATTGTCCGTGTGGAAAACATACTTACTACCCACAATTATGAGAAAGGAGTATTTGCGTCATATCAAAGTGGAGGATATGGCTTGGATTTTAAAATAAACAATGCCTCACTCAACACCCAAGTGAAAAATATCCCTCTTCACTATATATTGTATAAGTATAGTTGTTTGCATCACTACAAGGATTGACAAGAGTCCAATTTTTTGAGAAAATTTTAAAGATGAAAGCCAAGATGGAAAAGTGTTTGAGTGAGATTGATTGACTTTTAGCCTTCTCACAAAAATGTCAACGTATTATTAAGTTGATTAAAATTTGATTAAGAAAATGATTTTTGAAAATGCATGGACCTAATTCCAAGTTTATTATGAAAATGGTTCAAATTTAAAACAAGAAGAGTTTTGAAAAGGAGAGAGGAGATTTTTGAAATTAAAGAAGATGGGAGGAGATGAAGGGACTATCCTAAAGTAAAAGGTAAAAGCTAAGGAAAAGAACCATCTAACCAACAAGAAAATCAAAACTTGACATTATGATTCAAGATAGAATTCTCATTCTTTGGATAGAAACCAAGAAAGGATACTAAACCTGTTGAGAAGACTAAACTTCAAATACATTAAGTCTTCACAAAAATTAGGCAGAGTAACGGTTGTATACAGATGAATTCCATATTACAAACATAGTATGTAATCACAATAACTTGCACACAAAATAAATAAACAACCCAATGTCTTGAGGTAAACCTCAAGAACTCCAGACAAAATATTAATTAAGGTCACGAGGTCTCCAACATGAGTCAAGGTTTTTATTCCTAAGTTCAAGAAGTCCAATACTCCATAATGCCAAGGACAGTAACCAAATAGTCCAAGTATCATTAACGTTTTTTATGGTTCATGTTGATTATTAAGTTTCTTCAAAATTAAAAGAAAAGCTCAAGTGAGCAAAATAAAAATGACATAAAAGTAAATTCTCAAGTGAGAAAATATGAAAATAGCATGAAATGTAAATGCTAAAGTAAATGGTACATAAAGTAAAAGCATACAAAATAAAAGCATAAAATAAATTCAATTGTTAGAAGTTAATAGTTAGTTGGATGACCATCTTGAAACTTGCATTTGGAACTCATTAAAGGATTGGTAGAACCAAAGCCTCTCAACAACAAGTTACATTTGCTTTTTGTCAAGTATATCATCCAGTTAAGAATCCTTAAGACCACATTTAATGATCAACGATGTTTAAATGATTCGCGTTAACCAAAATTGATGAAGAAACATTGGAGGATTGGTAGAACCAAAGTCTCCTAACAATGAATCTCAAGGTTATTGGATCAAAGGGATCAAATTAACATACTTGGGCTTGCAAACATATATTTGGGCCACGAGTGATCATTTTCTCAAATCGGGATAAAATTTAGCGCTATGTTAAGCAATCGTAAGGGGACTTATGTAAAAGTCGCACCTATTTTGAGGCTGGTTGTTGTACCCCAAAATATTCCCTCTCATTTCTCAATAATTTTCTCACAAAGATCTTCTATGGCTCAAGTTTGCAGCGATGATACATCAATTTAGGGTTCGAATTGGCACAAGGACAAAATGGTCAAAATGCACACTAAAAAGTCAAACTTTGACTTTTGGATCAAAATCAAGTTTCAAGAATCACATTTCATCGGGACATGTTAGAATATGAAGATGGTTCACCAAGAAAATCAAAATTCAAAGTTCTAAACACTTAGAAACTTTTCTATGTGTTAAGAAAATATGATAAGTTTAGAACTTCTAGCCATATTTTCATCATGATGCGATTTGATTCAGGAAGAACTTCTGACACAAGAGTTGTAGATCTCAATGAGATCTAAAGCATTGCAGAACAAAACTTATCCTAGAAATGCTGGGATTTCAAGTTATAAATCTTTGAAAACACGTCCATGAAGCTAAAATACTTAGTAAATTCTGAGCCTTTCCAAGTCAGAATTTGGTTAGAACTTCTGGGCCAGTTTTCATGAAGGTACAGTCAGAGTTTGCAAAAGTGATTCAAAGAGGGTTTACAAAGCATGACACAAGCTTTCTGAAAAGTTTGAGAACTCCTTCAGATCATGCTGGAGCAGGGAGATTCAAAGATCAGAAGTTGGACATTTGTTCTTAATTTATATTACGTTTATGCTGAACTTCTGATCCAGTTTTAAGCTATTATGCATGATCTCATGTTGCAGGCTTTCTGGCTTGTTAAATATCACCATCATTTAATGCTTACACCAACTTTTGAGTCTTTATCCAAAAGATCTTCCCACGTGTGACATAAAAGTACTATTGTTGTCCTTGAAAAGTAAATTTTTGTACAAAGTTTATTTTGAGCCCATGCTTTACTTTGCTTCTGAGTGTACTTTCCCACAAATCATGCTTACAAACTCAGATTAGGTGTGCTTAAAGCTGCTAACCACCCTCCCTTGCCTTGAAACATGCTTGTCCAAACTTGATTCAAAAACAAGTCAACAATCCATAACACATGACGGTTGTACTCTTAACTTCCTCAAAGCTTCTAAATCCTTTACCTATAAATTAACATCATTTGCAAACTGAAACGGGCAACATTTGTAAGGCCTTGAAACCTTGCTGAAAATTCCCAAGAACCTGAAACTGCAACATAAACACGAAACCTGCTAGTTTCTGATATTTGCGTCCAAGCTCTAATTTTTCTTGTTTGTTTCTTGACCAAATCATCCATACAGTTTCTAGAAGACACATAGAAGCTTTCCCAACTTATGTTTTCAAATTGTAAAATAGTATTCACCACTCTCTGTTTCAAAAACCAGAAATTTGCACCTTAACTGCTCCAAAACTTTCCCACCATTCATAGATCAAGTTAAGAGTTGCTTTAACTTTCTGAGAATTTGAGGAAGCTAACCAGAACATCACAACAGTCTGAACCAGGCTCTAACACATAGAATAATTTCCACCTGTAAGGTAAGTTTCTTCTGACTTTTATCTCATTACTTAGACATTGTTAGGCTTGCATTTTCAAAGATATAATGTAGATATCATGACTCTAAATTTATACATACTTATAGATTTCATTTATGTGGCCTAAGTAAAGAGAATTTCATATCAGAACTTCTTGAGGAAATAAGGGTTTAGAATTAGGATCAACAAAATTCATGTGTGCTTATGATTTACAGTTTTGATGCTTTGTATTTCTGAAAACATGATGAAATTTGCCATAACTGCTATGTTTGCATTTCCCATTTTTGTTGAGAAATGACTAAGTTGCAGATACTCTGGATGGCATGGAGAGGGAGATGAAGTTCATCATCAGAACTTACTTTGTGGTACATGTTTATGTTTTTGCTTCTAATACCGGATGTATAGCCACCCCAGTGGAAGAGAGCGCGCACATAAGACATTAGTGTTAAGGGTCATGGGTTCTAGACCCAGAAGCATCTTTTTATGTTTATTTCTTGACATTTTTACCCCATTATTTGTCAAACAATATTCCTGGACCAGAACTTCTGGACATTCTCATCCAACAGCATTGTCACCTCACTCTCTCAATAGCCAGAACTTCTAGACTCTCTCAACAATCAGACCTTCTAACCTTCTAGTAACACTAGAACTTCTAGGTTCTCAGAAATCAGAACTTCCAGACTCTCTCAGCAATCAAAACTTCTAGGTTTTCCTTTGTTCCCAGCAACCTCAGGACGTTAGTGCGTCTGGATCCAGAACTTCTGGCTTTCCCCTTTTTGCTAACATTTTCTTTCTAATTTGCAGCGCGCCTGAGACAGAACTTCTGCTCTCTCTTCTTTCAGCCATGCGCTGACTCTAACTTTTATTTTCTTATTCACTTTTAATTTCATTAATCAAAAACACCAAAAAAATACTTTATATTCACATGCTTTATTTTATTTCTTTTATAACAAAAAGACTAAAAATATTTTCTTAAGCAAATTTTCTTCTTCTCTTAACAAAAACAAAACAAGTCTATTTTACATTTCATGTACATTATTTCAATATGGTTGTAATAGATAATTAGGACTTTAATTTCTTGCAATCCCCATTTGTAAATTTGTACACCCCATCCCCAAGTGATTGTAATAGTGTAGGATATTTACTTTCCGCAATTTATCACTTTCATATAAATGCTAGTAATTAGGATTTTAATGGCAAGGTAAAACCAACAAGTAGACAACCCCTAATCAAAGACTAAATGCATGCAAATCAAACAAACTATTCACGCATGCACCCCTAGGGTTAACTCTATTTGTTGCCTAAAAATGGTCATGACATGCATGTGAGATGTCTTAGCAAAAACAATCAAAAAATACAAGATCATAGTCCCTCGATGACGCTTCGAATTTTTCCTTACAAATGATCTTAGTCCCTCAAGAGAAATGCTAAGATGTCTCACAACATTGCTATCATGACTATACGATGACCCACGCCCGTCCCTTTACATCCAACGATGGGGCTTCTTACCAAATAAATGATAAGATAGCAACATATAAAGGAGGAGGAAAAGAACATTTAAGACCTTTTGAGTAGGTAGATTGCTCCTAGTTGCTCGCTTGCTCACAACAAACATCTTATACACCAACACTTCCATTTTGAAACATTTTCAAAATACAGACACTTTGTATGCATTCTTATAGACACGAGAACCATTACAAAGACACCTATTTAAAATCACTTTAAAAAAACAAATTCCACAAATACTTCTTTGAACTATTTTCCAAACAACACTTTGTACACGTTCTTATAGAGACGAGAACCATTACAAAGATACGTTTTCAAAATACTTCCAAAACCCACACCACAAGCACATCTTCAAACAAAGCAAGTGATCTAGAAAGCAACTAAGAGCCCATAAATAACTATGGATGAAAAGGGTGCTAACACCTTCCCTTTTCATAATCTACCCCCTGAACTCAAGAAAATAATATCAAAGGTCTTTCCTATTCTTTTCACCCTTTACTTTATTGGATAAAAGAAAAGTCAGTGGCGACTCTTTCTATCTGCAACAATTGCTATCAAATGCAAAACACCAAGTCATATATCTCGCTGTGTTACAGAACTGGGGACTCTGCTGGGGAGAAACTTAAAAGTGGGGTTACCTTAGGGCTAGATCACCTTTACTTGCTTTTATTTTTTTGCTTGTTTGCTTTACATTATGGTTCCTTGTTTGGGCTTGTTTTGATCCTTTACCCAGATCTGGGGGCACCTTTTAGGTAAGTAGCAATAGATTATGGAAACTTTACGGCATAGACCGATACAGTTGAAGCAATGGCTACATTAGTGTGACACATTTGTTGGTACCGGTATCCCTTGTGTTGAATCGAGGAGAATACAGGGCCACTGAGCAGCATCATGAAGCACTTACTGACCTTAGAACCTTAATTAAACAACTTGGCCATTAGGAAGTAGTGAGATAGCCGGTTTTGGTGTAAAGCTGAAGATTGGTTGATACTCGATGCTACACTCATTGAGATCAGACTTTTGGGATATCTCAGCCGCAAGAAAAGATTGATTATGCTGAGACAATGCCTAAAAGAAAGGTCAGTGATATTGAGATCCCCTAGAACCCGGTTACTTTCCAGGATAGGTTGATCCAACTAAACTTCAAGAGGGCACTTACCTATGAACCCCATGCAAGCCTAAACCTAAGGACTTGTCTGCTTTGTGTATATATGACTATTTGTACATAACAACTTGCTTACTTTGCATACTTGTACATAACATCATAACATCATACCATAGCATTTTCAATAACCATTTCAAGGATCTCAAGGGTCTACGATGCATGGTCATGTTGGACCAGATGCCTATCAAGGGGCAAAAAGATTCATTCTCTAATCAAAAGTCGTCAAAGACCAAAGCACGGTAACTTGAGTCAAAGGATATGACCCGCTTGACATGGTGAGCTTAATTCTCGTGGAAGGACACCCACCAATACGAAGTTCTCTAATCAAATTTGTTGATAAAAATTCAACTTCTAACATCTTCTTGTGTTTACCCCGCAAGATTCTGGAAAACATGCAGCCACTTGCCATGCATTATATCATAACAGGTTTCTCCCATACAGATTTCCTTATCTTCCTACTGTTCATTTCAGTAAGATAGATATGGAACAGACGGTGAAAGATCTCCAAGCACAAAACGTTCAATTCCAACAAATGTTCTTGGCTCTGGCTGAGGGGCAGGAAGATCTGAAGACACTCTTCACCAAAGAGAGCAAGAAGAAGAAAAATGTTGTCATCCTCAATGTGAAGAAGGTCCAAGGGGTATGCCCAACTAGCTCAAAAAGAAGATGCTTCTTCTGAAGAAGGAGATAGTCAAGAAGAGGAAGCTAGAAGCATTAGAGCTAACATAGATACTAATGACGAAGACTCTTCTGAGGAGCAGTATCCACCGGCGGATGAAAAATACAAACAACTTGAAGACAGTCTAAAAGTTGTGGAGATCCAAGATGTACCTGACTTGGACTTAGGAGACATGGGTTTGGTTTCTGGGTTGGTCATCCCACCAAAGTTCAAAATCCCTACCTTTGTCCCGTATGATGGAGTATTTTATCCTAAGATGCATCTAAAGTCTTATGTCCGTAAGATTCAACCATACACAACTGATTAGAAGCTATGGATCCATTTCTTCCAAGAGAGTTTGGCTGGGACGCAACTCGAGTGGTTCTATAAATTAGAGAGTTCCCAAATTCACACTTGGGAAGATCTAGCTGCATCTTTTTACAAGCAGTACCAATAAAACTATGATCTTGCACCAACTCGTGTGCAATTGCAAAATATGACCATGTGTTCCAACGAGGGCTACAAAGAATACGCCCAAAAGTGGAGAGACCTAGCTGGCAGGGTGCAACCACCCTTAACTGACAGTGAGCTAATTGACATCTTTATGGGAATTTGATGGCACCTTTCTTCAATCACCTAATCGGAAGCTCCTCAGTTGGGTTCACCGAGATAATACTGATTGGCGAAAGGGCCGAAGCTGGCATCAAAAGCGGAAAGATTCAAGGGGCTACACCCTCTGATTCTTAGATAAAGCCATACAATAGGAAGAAAGAGTCCAACGTTGTGTATGGTCAAAAGGGTCATAACAAGATAAATCATGACCAACATGTGGGAGCAGTCCTGATATCCGGTCCTGCATCGCAGCGGCAACATCAAAGGGGAAATCAGCGAAGGCCAGATGAGCCCAAAAGACAGTTTACCAACATCAAGATGCCGTTGTCTCAAGCACTACAACACTTGTCGAGGATGAACCTGATTACGTTGATAGGACCTCATCCAAACCCCAAAACTTCTTCTCTTAACTACAATCCTAATACAACATGTGCATATCATTCCGGCAGTCCAGGGCATGATACTAACGATTGTTGGGCGCTGAAATACAAGATTCAAAACATGGATGACCCCAAGGAGATCGAGTTAGATCCTTCAGTGACTCCCAGCGTGATCACCGCTCCCATGCCAAATCATTGAATATTCCAGTTCATTTTGAATTTTCAATTGTAACTTCTTGTTATTCAAACAATTATATATTAATGTCAAACCTTATTGTTTCATTAATGCATTGCATATGCTTGTCTTGAATTGATCCACTAATTTTCATTACATTTAAACTATGTTTTTTACTCCCTTTATGATATTCAACTCTTGTTTTAAAAGTTACAAGTCTTTAGAGGGAGGATGACAAAAATAATGCCTTAATCTCATACAGTATGCTTTTGGACAGACCTTGTTGATGATGTACAGGCGTTCTTTCAATTCCTAAACACTGGATTTATAAGGAGGATAATCTCTAGTCATCCCCTTTGAGCCAAAGAAGTAGGAGTTCCCTTTTTACACAAATTGAAACCTTTAATCAAAACCTGGGGCAGGGTAGTCTCTCAGTTAATTTAAATGCGCGTTCAGTCACAAACTTTCACTTTGTATACAATGAATGACATCAAAAACATTCCTCTAGAATCAAAAGACAGTGATGGTTCCCTATCACATAGGCAGTCATTATCTCTCAAAAAGAAAAGCCCATTAATTCAAAACTTACGAAGGAGACTTAAGAAAAAAAATGGGGGCATCCCGCTGACCGTAATCTCAAAACGAGAATAGTCATGCAAAAATCCGGGATAACAAATCAAAAAAATAGGTCACTACAGATCCTCAAAACATTGCAAAAATGACTGCCTTCCGAAAAATTTGACTTGTCTGAACCATCACCAAAATGTCATTCCAGACTAAATTGGAGTTCAAACACACAATTAACTGAGTTTAGGACTGAAAAACATCACGAAGAATAGACGGGTACAAATAAACTTTGAGCCTTATCCTTTGTTTCTTAAACCATGAACCAAGCCATGTTACAACCCTTCAAAAGTCCTAATTAAAGCATGGGTTAGTTCGAAAGCATACTGTTGCAAAAGGTTGAAGAAGTGAAAAACACAAGAAGGGGGGTTGAATTGAAACTTAAACTCAAAAGCAGCAGACACGATATTTTTATCCTGGTTCATTTGATCTCAAACTACTCCAGTCCATCCGCCAAGGTGATTTCGCCTCTCCAACGAGGACTTAATTCACTAATCAAAAACTTGATTGCAATACTACTTTGACAACTGCCAAAGTCTTCTTGAGTACAACCACAACCCGGTTTATCTCAAGGAAAACTGGATTAATTAAAAGAAACTGGTTTACTGTGTACTGTTGTTTTTCGTTACAAAAACTGTATCACAACTGTGATATATTACATAATTTGAGCGTATAAGTGAATATGAAAGATTGCAGCATTTAAGATGTATGAGCAGTGGTAGTCAAAAATCGTAAATGATTTGTCATTTAGGCGTGTTTATAAAGGCGTGGAAATCTTGTCCAACATAAAGCGTGATAATGGACACTCAATGCTATTTCCATATTGAGAAGATTTTTGTCTGAATGAAGTCGTTGCATATGATATTGTCTTAATTGAAAAGTATTGCTTCAGAACTAGAATCTTGCATGCTACTTTTACTTCAGAACATTGATGACTCAGAGATATGAGGATTTGATGGTATATAAGACTTCTGTTTAGAATCAGAGTATCCTTTACTTTAGTGCATACTCTGATGATCATTCTTTAGAACATTCTGATTGTCTCAGCTTGAAAGCTTTTGTAGCTTAACTTCTAATGTTGTTTCATTCAGAACTTCTGCATACAAAATGACACAAATTTAGAGTGCATATTTGTTCTTTGTGTTTGTTATCATTAAAACTCTAATTGAGGGTTGTAGAATCAAACTATGTTCTAACAATCTCCCCCTTTTTGATGATGATAAAAACTAGGATTTTCAATGAAAAATATAGAACAAAAAGCTTAAGAGAGTCTCCCCCTGAGTTGATTACTCAGATAGAGATGAGTTACTTCCCTGAAGTTCCTTCTCGTCAGAGCTTTTGATGCATCTCCTTCTGTCCTTATCAGAATACGTTCCTGTTCAAGCTTTTCAGCAAACATAGAGGTTAAGATATTCATAATGTTTGAGACTTTGTCCCGGTATACTGTTATTGAAAATATCTTACTTTCTCCCCCTTTTTGTCAGGTATCAAAAAGCAATATAATCAGAGTCAAAAGGATGATTTATATTGAAAACAGAATGCAATGACATTTTTCATAAACAAGGAGGATAAGATGAAAAAATACAGATAAACAATTAAAGAAAAACTAAGAAGGAGGGGGGAGTCGTGTGAACAATGCTTCCAACAAGCTTTTAATCTGAGTGCTTGACTCTTCCTGCTTTCCCAGAATGTCTTTGATTTCTTTTGTTGTATCTTCTTGTTTAGCCAATATATCCATGATCTCTTTGTTTGTGTCTTCTTGCTTATCCAGTCTGGCATGGATTAAGGCATTCTCCTTCTTCAACTCTTCCCGAGTTTGCATGACTAGAGATGAAGTTGGTGTATCTTCAGGGGTTACCTGTCGTTCAGAACACTCTGCAGCCTCTTCTGATTGAACAACTTCTTTTGTTGTAATCACCTTTTCTGGAGCAATAGTCAGACGGTGACTATCAGAATCTAGTTCAATGGCTTCTGAAGGTTGGTGCTCTTTCCAGAGAGCATTTTCCAGCAAAAGAATTTCTTTCTTGTCCCAGTTGCTCAGAACTTGATCTTTGAAGGCTTTCAGCTGATCACTGAAGTTCTGCTGAGCCCTTTTATAGCTCAATTCTTTCAGCTTCTGGGTTTCAGAGTTGAACCATTTTCTGAATCTTTCCTACAGAGAATCAGAAGCAGTAGGATTAGAATTATCTTGATTTACTTGCTTCAAAGAAGTAACCCATTCATGTATTTCTGTTTCAAAAATCAACAAATTCTTACCAACATCTGATTTTTTTAAGGTTGGTTTAGGTTTGGGATGGCAATTTTGTGTGAGGTGGAAGCTAGAAGGTTCAGCGCTTCTAGATCAATGACAGTTCTGAGGTGGTCAGTTGGAAGGTTGATAGGTGAGGGAGTGGAAGAATCAGAGATCAGGATTGGTGAGTGAGGAGTGTTTGGTGGTGTGGATTCATATGGTGAAGGTATTTTGGGAATTCATGAATGGAGATAGGTAAACGAACCGTAAGAGGTTATGTTATCCCATGAATTGGGGTAGAGGTATCAGAGTATGAAAGGGAGTCTTCTGATTGGTTTGCGGTAGCGTGTTGAATTTCTGGTTCATGTATTTCAGAAGATGGATTTTCAGATTGAGGAGTGAGAGGGTTTTCATTTTTTGGTTGGGGTGAGTGGAGGTTTTGATGTTCTGGTTGAGGAGAGTGTGGTTGTGGATTTTCTGGTTGTTGAGATTGAGTATTTGGATTTTCTGGGAGTGGTGAGGAAAAGTCTTGATCAAACAGTTCAATATCAGAGAGAACTCTTGCAAGTTCTGGTTGATGTTGTTCTGGATTTGGATTGGGGGAGTGGGGTTCATTTAAGAAATTTCCAAGAGTTACATATGGGTCAAACTCTATGTCAAAATCCTCAAATGTTTGGGGTGAAGGATTTTCTGTTGGTTGAGGGGGAATGGTTTTAGATGTTGAAATAATTATTGATTCTACAACAGAAACAAAAGATGTGTTACCTTTCTTTTTCGCGGCTTTGGGTGTCCTCTGAGAGGATCCTTCTCCTGCTGCCTTCCTCTTTTTGGATTTCTTTAGCACAACTTCTGGAGTTGGGTTGTGCAGATCTTGGATGTTGATTTCTGGAATAGTCCCATCAGCCTTGCAAGCTTCAAGGTATCTGACTATAATCTCTGGAGAGGCATCTATCTCAGAGAATAGTAGAAAATCCTTCAGAGGGATTCTCCTAGAAGTGATGACCTCATGAGAAGCAATTGTTGGTTCCTTCTTAATGTTTTTAATAATCTTCATTTTCTTCAGATTCTTGGCATTCAAAGATTTCCCAACAGTTTCTTCCAGAGTACTGATTTCTTGAGCCTCTATCAGATGTTCTATCAGCCTATTTTCCGTTAGAATATCTGAAATCAATCTTCCTAGAGGAATCCAGTCCCTCTTAGTTCTTTCTTCTTTTATTGTCTCTTTCACACCTCTTCTGAGATGGTTGAAGAGTAAATGTGGAAGGTTTATTTTGGTCTTCTTTTGCAATGAAGTATATCAAAAACTGATGATCAATGTTGATGTAATCAAGAGAGCTTGTAGGCTTCCTGTGATGGATACATCTCAAAATTATTCTTGCCCAGATTCTGTAATGATCTTTCAAGTCTCTGATCTTGCTGGATGGCTGTCCAGAAGTGAAGATGACCCTAGCAATGGATTTTAGGTCAGAACACTTATCAGCCATATCAATGCATCTGACTACGCCGCCATTGTATCCAATGAGTTTCCCAATCAAATCTTCTATAATCACTATCTTCTTCCCCATAACATAAGATGTGACCTGGTGGTTGGATGAAGTAGCATGAATCCAAAACACTTTAACAAGAACAGGAAAAGTTGCACCCAATAGACGATCAAAGTATATGTTTCATCCCTGTGCAGTTAAATCTTCATACAGATTAAACCCATTTTCTTGTAAGCTTTCAAAATCGATGATCAATTCACAGAGAACTTCAAGGTTGTCGACCGGAGTGAGTAGTGTTCTAATGGGCTCCTCATATTGTTCAGTATATGAAGAACCAAGAGCACTGTTGAGATTCTTTAGGCTTGATGAGGATGCCATTGTTCACACGGATTCTTTGAAAAAAATTAATATAAGGGGGTTTTGAAGAAAAAAACTTGAACAAGAGAGAATGTCGAAGATGGTAAAACGTGAATGAATGAAATAGTAAATTGAGTTTATATAAGTTCTTTAGAAAACGTAATCAGTAAGAAAGAGAAAACAAGTAATGATTATATTGAATTAACGAAACCTGAAATTGGGGGATTTAGAGAGATATTGAACAGTTACCAATGACAAATGTCTCAATGCATCCAATCAAAGCCTTGGACCCTTCAGAATCTAAACAGGCGAACCAAAGACCTCTTCTGGTTAATTTCATTTCTTCCAGTTAATAACAGGAGAACCAAGACCTCTTCTGGGTAGATTTAATTCTTCCAGTTAATCATAGGCGAATCAAATACCTCTTCTAGTTAGATTTATTTCTTCCAGATTAACAACGGGTAAATAAAGACCTCTTTTGTTTAGATTTAGTTCTTCCAGATTAAAAACAGGCAAAGACATCTACTATTTCAGTATAAATCAAGCAAATGATTTATCCTGATTACTTTCCCCAGTCATGCTGGATGGCATCTTTAAGCCCATCTCCGACAATTTCCACCATTCCTCTAAATGGCATCTTTAAGGCCATTCCCTACACAACTAACCACCACATCATCGAGTGCAAATTTCTGGGCACTTTAGTGTTCAATCATCTTCCACCTTCAAGTCACAAATGGTAGGCTCGCCAATCTAACTCTTCAGATTTAAGAAGATTGAACAGGGGCAGTTGTTGTACCCAAAATTTTCCCTCTCATTTCTCAAGAATTTTCTCACAAAATCTTCTATGGCTCAAGTTTGCAGCACTGATACATCAATTTAGGGTTGGAATTGGCACAAGGACAAAATGGTCAAAATGCACATTGAAAAGTCAAACTTTGACTTTTGGATCAAAATCAAGTTTCAAGAATCACATTTCATCAGGACATGTTAGAATATGAAGTTGGTTCACCAAGAAAATCAAAAGTCAAAATTACTTTAGAAAAGTCAAAGTTCTAAACACTTAGAAACTTTTCTAAGTGTTAAGGAAATATGATAAGTTCAGAACTTCTGGCCAGATTTTCATCATGATGCGATTTGATTCAGGATGAACTTCTCACACAAGAGTTATAGATCTCAATGGGATCTAAAACATTGCATAATAGAACTTCTCCTAGAAATGCTGGGATTTCAAGTTATAAATCTTTGAAAACACGTCCATGAAGCTAAAACACATAGTAAATTCTGAGCCTTTCCAAGTCAGAATTTGGTTTGAACTTTTGGGCCAGTTTTCATGAAGGTACAATCAGAGTTTGCAAAAGTGATTCAAAGAGGGTTTACAAAGCATGTTACAAGCTTTCTGAAAAGTCTAAGAACTCCTTCAGATCATGCTGGAGCAGGGAGATTCAAAGATCAGAAGTTTAAAATTTGTTCTTAATTTAAATTACGTTTATGCTAAACTTCTGATCCAGTTTCAAGCTATAATGCATGATCTCATGTTGCTGGCTTTCTGGCTTGTTAATTCTCATCATCATTTAATTATTACACCAACTTTTGAGTCTTTATCCAAAAGATCTTCCCACGTGTGGCATAAAAGTACCACTGTTGTCCTTGAAAAGTAAACTTTTGTACAAAGTTTATTTTAAGCCCATGCTTTACTTTGCTTATGAGTGTACTTTCCAACAAATCATGCTTACAAACTCAGATTAGGTGTGCTTAAAGCTACTAACCACCCTACCTTGCCTTGAAACATGCTTGTCCAAACTTGCTTCAAAAACAAGTCAACGATCCATAACACATGATGGTTGTACTCTTGATTTCCTCAAAGCTTATAAATCCTTTGCCTATAAATTAACTTCATTTGCAAACTGAAACGGGAGACATTGGAAAGGCCCTGAAACCTTGCTGAAAATTCCCAAGAACCTGAAACTGCAGCATAAACACGAAACCTGCTAGTTTCTGATTTTTGCGTCCAAGCTCTAATTTTTCTTGTGTGTTTCTTGACCAGATCATCCATACAGTTTCTAGAATACACATAGAAGCTTTCCCAACTTCTGTTTTCAAACTGTAAAATAGTATTCACCACTCTCTGTTTCAAAAACCAGAAATTTGCACCTTAACTGCTCCAAAACTTTCCCACCATTCATAGATCAAGTTAAGAGTTGCTTTAGCTTTCTGAGAATTTGAGGAAGCTAACCAGAACATCACAACAGTCTGAACCAGGCTCTAACTCATAGAATAATTTCCACCTGCAAGGTAAGTTTCTTCTGACTTTTATCTCATTACTTAGACATTGTTAGGCTTGCATTTTCAAAGATATAATGTAGATATCATGACTCTGAATCTATACATACTTATAGATTTCATTTATGTGGCCTAAGTAGAGAGAATTTCATATCAGAACTTCTTGAGGAAATCAGGGTTTAGAATTAGGATCAACAAAATTCATGCTTGCTTATGATTTACAGTTTTGATGCTTTGTATTTCTGAAAACATGATGAAATTTGCCATAACTGCTATGTTTGCATTTCCCATTTTTGTTGAGAAATGACTAAGTTGCAGATACTCTGGATGGCATGGAGAGGGAGATGAAGTTCATCATCAGAACTTACTTTGTGGTACATGTTTATGTTTTTGCTTCTAATACCGGATGTATAGCCACCCCAGTGGAAGAGAGCGCGCACATAAGACATTAGTGTTAAGGGTCCTGGGTTCTAGACCCAGAAGCATCTTTTTATGTTTATTTCTTGACATTTTTACCCCATTATTTGTCAAACAATATTCCTGGACCAGAACTTCTGGACATTCTCATCCAACAGCATTGTCACCTCACTCTCTCAACAGCCAGAACTTCTAGACTCTCTCAACAATCAGACCTTCTAACCTTCTAGTAACACTAGAACTTCTAGGTTCTCAGAAATCAGAACTTCCAGACTCTCTCAGCAATCAGAACTTCTAGGTTTTCCTTTATTCCCAGCAACCTCAGGACGTTAGTGCATCTGGATCCAGAACTTCTGGCTTTCCCCTTTTTGCTAATATTTGCTTTCTAATTTGCAGTGCGCCTGAGTCAGAACTTCTGCTCTCTCTTCTTTCAGCCATGCGCTGACTCTAACTTTTATTTTCTTTTTCACTTTTATTTTCATTAATCAAAAACACCAAAAAATACTTTATATTCACATGCTTTATTTTATTTCTTTTAAAACAAAAAGACTAAAAATACTTTCTTAAGCAAATTTATTTCTTCTCTTAACAAAAACAAAACAAGTCTATTTTACATTTCTTGTATATTATTTAAATATGGTTGTAATAGATTATTAGGACTTTAATTTCTTGCAATCCCCATTTGTAAATTTGTACACCCCATCCCCAAGTGATTGTAATTGTTGGATTAAAATATCCAGCGTCAACCTTAGGGATTCGAAGGGCTTAACATTCCCCCATGGGCGCCTACACAGGTGTGTTAGGTGGGCCAGGTAGGGCCCCTGTTAGATTCTCTATAAGGAAATAGAGTAGCACCTTGGCTACAAGCAATTGCTTTTAGCTCAGTGGTAAGCGCTTGATCCTACAAGTGGTATCAGAGCAAGGTCATGGGTTCGAATCCCCCGGTTGACACTGGGGGAGAGATTGTTGGATTAAAATATCCAGCGTCAACCTTAGGGATTCGAAGATCTTAACATTCCCCCATGGGCGCCTGCACAGGTGTGTTAGGTGGGTCAGGTAGGGCCCCTGTTAGATTCTCTATAAGGAAATAGAGTAGCACCTTGGCTACAAGCAATTGCTTTTAGCTCAATGGTAAGCGCTTGATCCTACAGTAATTGCGTAGGATATTTACTTTTCACAATTTATCGCTTTCATATAAATGCTAGTAATTAGGATTTGTATGGAAAGATAAAAACAACAAGTGGACAACCTTTAATCAAAGACTAAATGCATGCAAATCAAACACACTATTCACGCATGCACCCCTAGGGTTAACTCCACTTGTTGCCTAAAAATGGTCATGACATGCATGTGAGATGTCTTGGCAAAAACAATCAAAAAATACAAGATCCTAGTCCCTCGATGACGCTTCGAATTTTGCCTTATAAATGATCTTAGTCCCTCAAGAGAAATGCTAAGATGTCTCACAACATTGCTATCATGATTATACGATGACCCACGCCCGTCCCTTTACATCCAACGATGGGGCTTCTTACCAAATCAATGGTAAGATAGCAACATCTAAAGGAGGAGAAAAAGAACATTTAAGACCTTTTGAGTAGGTAGATTGCTCCTAGATGCTCGCTTGCTCACAACAAACATCGTATACACCAACACTTCCATTTTGAAACATTTTCAAAGGACAAACACTTTGTATGCGTTCTTATAGAGACGAGAACCATTACAAAGACACCTTTCCAAAATCACTATTAAAAAACAAATTCCACAAACACTTCTTTAAACTATTTTCCAAACAACACTTTGTACACGTTCTTATAGAGACGAGAACCATTACAAAGACACATTTTCAAAGTACTTTCAAAACCACGCCACAAGCACATTTTCAAACAAAGAAAGTGATCTAGCAAGCAACTAAGCACCCATAGATAACTATGGATGAAAAGGGTGCTAACACCTTCCCTTTTCATAATCTACCCCCCGAACTCAAGAAAATAATCTCAAAGGTTTTTCCTGTTCTTTTCACCCTTTCCTTTATTGGATAAAATAAAAGTCGGTGGTGACTCTTGCTATCTGCAACAATTGCGATCAAACGCAAAACACCAAGTCAGTTCTCCCGCCGTGTTACATCGGTTAATAGAAATCCATGTACTTCATGGTTGGATAAATGGTATAGAGATCATCATCCCATAACATGTTATACAATAAGAAGGGAGGTAAGATGAAGAGGAAAGGGGAAATGAATAAACCACATTTAAATAAAAAATTTAACCAAACTATCATTAAAATCATTTGTCCATTTTTATGGAGTTAAACTCAACACCATGGATCCAATGATGTTAACAATGCTCATGATCAAAAACTCAGTCCAAGATCAGCCAGAAAATATACACAAATAAAGTTGTATTTAACATATAGAAATAAAGATTTAAAAAAATGATTAAAAATGAAATTAAGAGAGAAAAATGTTAACTATGTTCAAATTAATCAAGAAAAAAAAGTAATACCATAGAAAAGTTAGAAAAGAACTCCAATATTTTTATTAATTTTTTGATAATTTTTTAAAGTCAGAAACTAAATAGGTAAAATTAAAAAAATGATGAAAAATAATAAAGTCAGAAATAAAAAATATATGAGGTCATCAATATTTGTCACAATGTCATTGGATCATTCCCTATTTTTTTCAGAATTTAAAAATGCATAAAAGTATTTTTAAACATTTAAAACAATTCAAATAAAGTGAAAAATTATTAAAAAAATATCAAAACATAAAATAAAAATAAGAAAGAAAAAAATCAGAAGGAGAAAAATCAAAAGTATTTTCCATAACTTTTTCAGATTTTTTGGAGTTAAAATGAATTTTCTATGAATTTTTGAAATTTAAGACAAATAAAATATAAAATCAGAAAATAAAATAAAAACCAAAAAGATGTGGACCAATGGATGAGAGTTAAAATGCGTTAGTAATCAAATCCAAGGGATCTGGCGCGTTGTGCATATCATGGTCATTACTGAATAAAACACTGAATCAAATATAAATCAGATTTTTCAAAAATTCCAAATGGCGTTGTTTCATTGGTTGAAGGATGACACGTTGGTCATCTTCAACCTTTATCCAGTCCCAAAACCAGGTTGCTCTAACTGTAAAATTAGATCACGAAATCGGTACCATTCACTTCGTCTCATCAAGACGAAGACAACCACATCTTCGCAAAAAAATTATATAAATTGTAGTTCAAACAATTTAGAAGAGAAGTTTTGAAAAGGGATTTGAAATTTCATGGTCAAAACATGCTTCCAGTTAAAAATAAATGTTGCGACTAGAATCAGGGTGATGAGAGCTTCACAATAGCATCAAAGTTTGAGAGAATTGGTGAAGGAATCTACCTATTGATGTTAAGTTGCATATCTCTGAAACTAGACTTCTGTGGATCAATATAGGTCACAATTCTTGAAGGTAGTTGTATGGTTAGCTTCCGGGAAGTTCAATGAAGGTGAATTGACAAAGAAAAATGTTTGAGGGATGCTACAAAAGCAAATTCGAAGTAGCTGTAAATTGAATTCAAGAGAGAGTTTGGCAGGGTGATCTTGGCTGTCTAAGCTGGAAGAAATGAATGAGGGATAATCCTTTACTTAAAGGAGAATGAATGGGATCCTTAAGCGTGTGAAATGATGCAATTTGGAGGGAAATCATGTGGGTCTGCATTATGAAAAAAGTATGACTTGTTTAGCATCAAAACTCAGCTAAATCGTGCGTTTAATGATGCTAAACACCTTTGGGAATTTTCTAAACATGATTAGAAGAAAAAACGCGTGGAAAATCTGTGATTAGAAGCTAAAACAAGGATTTCAAAATCTGACTTGTGATGAAACTTCAGTTTCAAGTTACCAAATTCAAATCAATGGCACTTTTAGCTCAAGGGGTCTTAGGGAATGATCCTAGAAGCTTTAGAAAGATGGGGTTACAAGCTTTGTAATGGAAAAAGAATGGGATCAAATGGATGTTTGAGCTGAAAGTTGCAATGAGTCAATGTTGAGAAAAAGAGGTTGACTTTCCATACTTAGAAAATTTCTAAGTTTTTCTTCAAAAATGACTTATAATGTCTTGCATCCAAACATGGCCTTCCATTTAGAATTTGTTCATGAACAAAAAATATGGAATGAAGTAGATTTCTTGAATGACATTTTGAGATTTGAACCATTCAAAATCTCCAAAAAGTGAGAGAGTTGTGACTTGTTGAAGTTGGCAAAAATTCATGAAATGACCTATAAACCTATAAACTCAACTGGGATAACGAGGCTCCCCAAATCACCATCGAGCGAATGGATGAACCTGCGCATTGTCATGAGATTAATACCGAAGAAGTAGTGGAACAACCCTGGTTTCACGAAATCAAAAGGTATCTCCAGACTAGAGAATATCCCGAAGGAGCTTCCGTAAATGACAAGAAGTTCCTAAGGAAATTTGCTGCCAAGTTCTTCCTGAGAAATGGCATCCTCTATAAACGCAGCCATGATTCTGTTTTACTCCGATGTATGGACAAAGCTGAGGCAGAGTTGATCATGACTGAGATACACAGCGGTACATTTGGCACCCACTTGAGCGGATATACAATGGCTAAGAAGATTCTAAGGGCAGGCTATTACTGGTCTACCATGGAAGCAGATTGCCATCAGCATTCCCGTACTTGCCACAAATGTCAAGTCTACATTGATAAGGTGCACATTCCTCCTGTTCCTCTCAACGTTCTGACAGCTCCTTGGCCATTCGCAATGTGGGGCATTGACATGATTGGAGAGATCAAACCCACGGCATCCAATGGACATCGCTTCATCCTGGTCGCCATTGACTATTTCACCAAATGGGTCGAAGCAGCTTCCTTCGCCTCTGTTACAAAGAATGTGGTTGCCCGCTTCATCAAGCAAAACCTCATATACCGGTATGGTGTTCCCGACAGGATCATCACAGACAACGGAACCAATCTGAATAATACTATGATCACCGCCCTATGCGAACAGTTCAAGATTTATCATCACAATTCATCTCCCTATCGGCCGAAGATGAACGGTGTTGTTGAAGCTGCAAACAAAAACATCAAGAAGATCATTCAGAAAATGACAGTTACCTACAAGGACTGGCATGAGATGTTGTTGTTTGCTCTGCATGGATACCGTACCACGGCACGTACTTCAAAAGGGGCAACCCCATTTTCTTTGGTATATGGCATGGAAGTTGTCCTACCCATGGAAGTTCAGATTCCTTCTTTAAGGATTATGAAGGATGCTGGTTTGAATGAAGATGATTGGATTCAAACCCGACTTGATCAACTCAATTTGATCGACGAGAAGTGACTCGCTGCTGTTTGCCATGGTCAGACGTATCAAAAACGGATGATCAAGGCTTTCAACAAGAAAGTCAGACGTCAAGTATATCAAGTCGGAGATCTCGTAATCAAGCGGATTATCTTGCCGCAAAGTGATCCCAGGGGCAAATGGACTCCTACCTACGAAGGACCATTTGTGATCAAGAGCATATTTTCTGGTGGTGCAATGATTCTGACCACCATGGACGGCGGCGATTTGCCGCACCCTGCGAACGCAGACATAGTCAAAAGATACTACGCATAAAATCACCCGACAAGTCGAAAACCCGAAAGGGAGGCTTGGGAAAAAATGGGAATCCCGGTGAACCGAAAACCCGAAAGGGCGGTTCAGGCAAAATTAGGGATAAAACAAAAAAATATGTACACCCGGCAAGTCGAAAACCCGAAAGGGAGGCTTGGGCAAAAAGGGGTTTCCCGGTGGATTGAAAACCCGAAAGGGCAGTCCAGGAAAAAGTTAGGGAATTAAACCGTATGACTATGTCTCGCCGGATCATTTTAAAGAACAATCTCTTCATCAACAAGCTCCGAGCTTCTGATCAATCCAAACATCGGTGGATGAAGCAGCGAGTGGACAGACATTCAGAGTTATGAAGGCTACAACAGAATAGGAATCCCATAGAATTGTTACACATAGCCATCTTTCTTTTGTATAAAATCTTTACGACAACACCCTCTTACTAGGATGTCTGTCTCCTTTGTACAAAGATACTCATGAAAAGTTAATACAAACGCTTTTCCAAATACAGAAATTCGCTTTGTCTTCCTCTTGCTTCTTACACTTATGTTTAATTTGAGAAACGTCCAATGTTTTGTTAAATAGGCATATGCTTTCGAACATAATCATTTTCTTACAAACCAAGAAAGATGATTGCTGATAGGTTAAAGGTACAGATAGATATATTGATGCCCTTTCCGAAAGAATCCCCAGCGGAGTTAAACTCCAAATGCCTCAACAAGGTTAAAATCCAGAACTTAATCCCCAAACAGAGTTAAACTTCAGGATCCTCGGCAGAACAAAAGCTTCCTCAAAGCTGATTTCCCCAGCCAGAGAGCCTTCCAGAACTTAATTCCCCTCAGCTTTAAGTTTCAGTTCCCCAGTGGAGCCCTAAAAATCTGAAAATTGCATCCCCAATGAAGTCAAAGCTGTTAATCCCCAGCAGGGCTAAAACTTCCAACTATCAATCCCTAGCGGAACCGGACTAGTGAACACTCTCCCCACAGAGATATTTCCCACCAGATTGAAGATTCTCAGTCTCACTCCTCCAGCATGAGTCTCCCAGGTTCTGAAATCCCCAGTAGAGATCATCAGAATTCTCATTCCCCAAATCACCAAGGATTTTCAATCCCCAGCAATGGCCCTGAAATCCCTCAACCATTGAAGATCTTGCTCCCAAAGCAATCAGCAGTCAACAAGGATGTCCAAAGACTTCCAATCCCCAACCTTTGGCAAGGATTTATTCTCCAAAACAAATTACATTTCAAGTTTCAAATTCCTTCATCACCTGCTGGAAGTTACAACCACCAACAGAATAACGGACAATTGAAGCTCTTAAAAATCTGTTCCCCTTAACAGAATGAAGATTCTCATCCTTAAAACCTCAGAAGATTGGTATACTCCCAATTTTTGACTCTTAACAGAATGAAGATTCTCATCCTTAAAACCTCAGAAGATTGGTATACTCCCAGTTTCTGACTCTTAACAGAATGAAGATTCTCATCCTTAAAACCTCAGAAGATTGGTATACTCCCAGTTTCTAACTCTTAACAGAATGAAGATTCTCATCCTTAAAACCTCAGAAGATTGGTATACTCCCAGTTTCTGACTCTTAACAGAATGAAGATTCTCATCCTTAAAACCTCAGAAGATTGGTATACTCCCAGTTTCTGACTCTTAACAGAATGAAGATTCTCATCCTTAAAACCTCAGAAGATTGGTATACTCCCAGTTTCTGACTCTTAACAGAATGAAGATTCTCATCCTTAAAACCTCAGAAGATTGGTATACTCCCAGTTTCTGACTCTTAACAGAATGACGATTCTCATCCTTAAAACCTCAGAAGATTGGTATACTCCCAGTTTCTGACTCTTAACAGAATGAAGATTCTCATCCTTAAAACCTCAGAAGATTGGTATACTCCCAGTTTCTGACCCTTAACAGAATGAAGACTCTCATCCTTGAAACCCCAGTAGATTGGCATGCGCCCAAGCTCTTGATATTCCCAACAGAATGAAGATTCTCATTCTCAAAGTGGTAGATAACCTGAGTTCTTGATATTCCCAACAGAATGAAGATTCTCATTCTCAAAGTGGCAGATAACCTGAGTTCTTGATATTCCCAACAGAATGAAGATTCTCATTCTCAAAGTGGAAGATAACCTGAGTTCTTGATATTCCCAGCAGAATGAAGATTCTCATTCTCGAAGTGGCATACAACCCAAGCTCCTGAGTCCCCCAAAAGCGGTC
Organism: Vicia faba; assembly: GCA_948472305.1. NCBI lineage: Eukaryota > Viridiplantae > Streptophyta > Magnoliopsida > Fabales > Fabaceae > Vicia > Vicia faba. Next base: position 1,337,544,028 of record OX451738.1, on the reverse strand, counting down.
CCAGGACTTCTCATGTTCAATGATTACAAGATTCTTGCAACCCCCTACAGCAGTCAAGGATTCACTTTCACCGACAGCAGTCAAGGATCTATTATCTCCGGCTATCCAGGATCCATCTATCCTCAGCAAGGCAGCTCATCAGCTTACATGCGCAATCATTACATTCATGTCATAAATATTGATATAACATGTATTGCATCATACATTTCATGCAACATAACTTTGTTTTCTAGCTGACATTTTACCCTTTTCAGGATAAGATTATTAAGCTTCAATTTCAATGACATACAGGTCAACAAACATTCCAGGTGGCATCGTTAAGCCCATCCCCGACAAGATTATGTCTCCCCTTCCAGATGGCATCTTTAAGCCCATCTCCAAATGGCATCTCTAAGCCCATTCCCGCATCCATGTTCTGACGAGTGCAAATTTACGGGAACTCTAGTGTCCAATCTCCTTTTACCTTCGAGACGCAAACGGAAAACTTGCCGATCTAACTCTTCAGGTTCAAGAAGATTGAACAGGGGAAACTGTTGTACCCCAAAATTTGCCCTCTCTCTTTTTCACAAGAAATCACAGCTTCAGACTTTTCCTAATTTTTCCGATTGGTTTAAGAATCGGTCAAACAGACTTTTCTCATCAGTCAGACAAAATTAGGGTTTTTCATTGATTTTGAATCAGTCAAACAGATTATCAGGGTCTTGGTTAATTTGTTTGAGTTTGGGCTCAGGGTTTGATCAGACGAACGTTTCTTTGACAAATAAATCAAGAATCAGGGTTTGCACGTGCATTTTCAGAAGAATTTGAATCCACAGTGTTTTAATTGACTGTCACATGGTTGTGATGTTTGTTCAAGATTTTTGTCTAAACATCTGGGATAAAAGCTGAGGCATTTGAATTGAGAATTTGCAGTGTTTGGCTTAATCAGTAAAAGGAAAGGACATATGGGCATTTATTGTGATTGACTGTGCAACACTTTTGATTATTCGGAACGCCTGACGTTTATTGATTATTTATCATTTCTAAGTTAATATTATTGGATATTTTCCAGTTATTATAATTTAAGAAATATAAATAATTAAATAAATAATTGAAGAAGAATTAAAAGAGATTAATTGACAAAAGAGATTTTTATTTATTTTTAATTATTAGTACAAATGTTATTTGAATACATTTACAGTATTTACAAATAATGTTATTACAAATAATTGGAAATAAAATAAAGCTATCCTAAAGTTTCCTAAGTCTTCATCTTCCACTGCTGCTCCCCTTTGCTCAATTAATTTTTTATCTGCAAAAACAAAGAAAAGGAGGAAGTCAAATGCAGATGAATTTAATTAAAAAAGGCAGACAAATATTTAAAAAAACTCATCATTAAAAGTGATTGGCCGAAATCAGTTGTTCGCCCTCTCTGCAAATCACAAGAAAATTCTTGGTTCACAAAGAGGGGTAGAAAATGTTTGCAAGCAATAAAAAATGTACAAGGCAGCATATTAAACAAAATGCATAGTTTCCAACCAAATTGCATTGTCAAAAAAGCCAAGCAAGCTGAATAGTTCAAGATGCCAAACAAACAGCATGTACAAACTACAAAGTTCAAACCAAACTAAGTCAAAATGGCCAACCAAGTGCAGAACCGTCAAAGCTGCCTACAAGCTAGCAAAAGCAAGACAGAAAAAACAGGAAGTATGCAGAAGAAAGGTACAATGCAAGCAAACATATTCAAAAATCATCATCTACCAGCCAATCACTTTTTCAGAAAGTACAGTTTAAAGCAATAAACAAAGCTTTTTCTGTGGAGAGAGAAAGAGAGAGAAGTAAGAAGCTTACAATACAGCAGGCCTAAAGATATAAACAAAGGATATCAGAACAAGCAGAGGGGGGGCAGAATGCACACAGGAAAAGATATCACAAAAAACTGTAAACCTCAAACCTTACAACCTGCTCAAGCATTGGTATTCAAACCAAGACTTAATTCAAAAAACTTGTTAAAAACAAACAGCCTGGCTACAAAACAAAGGGAATGAGTTCACACAAAAAAGATATATAAACTCCTTCCTTCCAATTTACAGCAACAGAAGCCTAAGCAAGCAAAACTGCATTGAAACATTCAAGTCAAAACTATCTCAAACTTGTTTCAAACACAGAACCATAAGCCAAAACCTTGAGCCTTTCCAACATCCTGCCTGTTCCAAAACAATCAGTACAAACATTCAACCACCAAACTGTAACAGCCTAGCCTGCATCAACACAAGCCATACAAGCCTGAAAAGTAAACCTCCTGCCTTTCATTTTACAAGCCAATAAGCATGTAAGTTACAAGACCCAGCATTCAAAAACCAGAAAGCCAAAGCCAAAACACAAGCCTGTACCAATACAGCATAAACCCCAACAAACTGTACAACTTTAACATATCCAAATATCCAGAACCAACATGTCAAGCAACTAAAACTCAGCATACAAACCAATTCAAAACTCTCAGAACTGGTGTTCATCATTGAGTAGCCAAACCAAAAAGAGAGGAAAAGCAGCCAGAAGCGAAACTATAACCCAACCAACAACATTAAAATATCTCAGAATCAAATCATCATTGAACAATCAAGCAAGCAATCAGAGCAAGCAAGCAAGCATTCAAAAGAGGAAAAGAAGCGATTAAGGCTAGGGTTTTCAGTGTTCATCATAAAACCGTTCAAGAAACAAGATACAAAGTACCAGATTTCCACGAAGCTAGCACAGCATCACACTCTCACGCCTCCAGCCGCCCTAGGACGCCTCCTGTCCACCTCCTGAACCTCCATCTCCAAGAGCCAACAAAGGTATAACTACTCTCCCTCTTTTCACACCTCACACCATAATAATGATATAGAAAATCAGAGCTTGTTAAAAAAGGAAGGGAAATCAATAACATATGAACTGAAACCCTAAAAATGCGCTAAGACAGAATCATTACCTTGTATAACCACTGCCTGAGTAATCCATGGAGGGAGGAGGAGACTGACGGTGGCGCCTGGTGGCCATAGGCAGCGAGGAAGTTTGTTCAGAAGCGTGGCTCAAGAGCGAGGAAGAGATGAAGAGGACAAGGATGGAAGCGGCGCCGTTCTGAGCAAAAGCTTGCAACCCTATTCTGAAACAAAACCAAAATAACCCTAAAACAAAAACTTGTGAAATACATTGGGCCTGCCTCTGGAACAATTGCCTTAAGCCCATTTCTAGCGCCATACCCCTCCTTTCAGCCTGCATACCCCCCTTTTGTTTCTCTTTCAAATTTTGTTTTGGGCCAAGCAAATTCCTTTAAGCCCATTTCCTTTTCTTTACATAAACTAATATCCTTTTTTACTTATCATTTTATTTTCCTTTTTATAGTTTAAACTAATATGTTTTATTTTTGTTTGTAAATAAAATAATACATTAACTCTTTTTTATATAAAACTTTCTTAATTACTTTCTATTTTAGTTAGTATAATTAAAAATACATAAGAATAAAATTTGGAGTTAAATAATTTTCTTGTATATAAAACATTAAAAGATACATAAATAATTAGTTTTTTTTAAGTTAAAATACTTTTTCTTTAAAAACCCTTTTGTTTATATAACATTAACTAAAATGTATAAATATTAATTTTCTTTAACTTAAAACATTTTTCTTTAGAATATTTGTTTGTACATATTTAATAAAAACCCAAAAATAAATAAAATACTTAATATTGCATTAAGTTAACATACTTTTCACCACTTGTAAATATTCACAAATACTTTCACCAATACATTTGCTTTTTATTCTTGTACATTGCTACATTGATATTGAGAATGCGATTCGATTTGGTTGTAAATATATTTGGACAATACTATCCTGATAAGTCTCATCCATATTTGTAAATATTTGTACCCCCATCCCCGGATACTTATTTGTAATAGCTTAGACTTTAAATTCCCGCAATTTATCGCTTTTTATATACTGTATAGTAATTAGGGTTTGTATGCGAAGATTCAAAATCAACCGCTAGATAACCTAATACAAGACAAACGCATGATAATCAATACACCAATCACACTTGCACCCCTAGGGTAATCCCACTCGTTGCCTTCCAAAATGGGCCATGCTTGCATGTTGAGTTTCTTTGGCAAAACAAAACAAATCAAATGATCATAGTCCCTCGATGACGCTTTCGAAGTTGCCTATACAAAATGATCATAGTCCCTTAAAGGAAAATTGCCAAAGACACTTGGCACCATTGCATTCATGGTCTATACGATGACCCGCGCCCGTCCCGTTAACATCCTAACACAAGATTGCCACCAAATACGATGGTGGAACAATACTGTTAAAAGGGTTAAAACATGAGAAAAATCTTTGAGTAAGTTTAGGGGTAGACAACTCTTAGTTACTTGATCAACTTGCAAAATACACTTGCCTACTTTCAAAACCCACTTCACATACACAACTTTCAAAACAATTTTCAAAACCTTGAAACATCTTTTCAAAAAGACAAACACCTTTTGTAAAACATTCGAGTAAAGAATTGTTACAAGGGTTGCCTAGACAAGGCATCTTTTTCAAAACATTTTCAAAACCATACACACAAAGCACCTTTTCAAACAATTGAAAATCAAGGCAAGTGATCTAAAACAAGTAACTAAGAGTCCATGGATAACCATGGATGAAAAGGGTGCTAATACCTTCCCTTTTCATAATCTACCCCCCGAACCCACGAAACATCTCAAAGGTTTTTCCTGTGCTTTTTAACCTTTCCTTTAGGATAAAATAAAAAGTCGGTGGCGACTCTTGCTAAACCGAACAAGTGCGAATACAAACGCAAAACTTCAAGTCAGTTCTCCCACCGTATCACAGAACTGGCGACTCTGCTGGGGAATTATTTAAAAGTGGGGTTACCTTAGGGTTTTAGATCACCCTTTTGCATGATTATTTGTTTGCTTTGATTGCTTTACCTTTGTGGTTCACTTGTTTGGGCTTGAAATCCTACACCCGGATTTGGGAAACATTCATAGATAGCAATACATTGTGGAAACTGTGCGGGGTATACCAACACGGTTGAAGCAATAGCTATATTAGTGCGACATATTTGTGAGTACCGTTAACCCTTGAGTTCAATCAAGGAGAGTACGGGGCCGCTGAGTGATGTCACTAAGCACTAATGACCTAGAACCTTACTTGACCATCTTGGCCTTTTATTAGGGGTAGTGAGATGACCGGCTTTGGTGCAGTCCGAAGTTGGTAGATACTCGATACTACACTCATTGAGGGTTGTTTTCTTGGAATATTTTGGTCGCTAGTTAAGTGGCTAAACCAAAACAATGAACATGGAAAACAATCCAATGATATTGAGCTCCTTAGAACCCGGTTACTATTTATAGGACAGGTTTTTAAGCCAACTACACTCAAGTGGGTACTTACCTATGAAACCTCATGCAAGCCTGAAACTAGGGGTTTTGTGTGAATTGCTTGTACATGTGTTTGTGCATACATCATAAACATCATAAAACATCATATGCATCCACTAACCATTTCAAGGGTTTGGATCTTCATCTTTGTTCTTGTTTTGTAGGTCATGGAAATTCTTCGCAGGAAAACTATCCAAGTCAACCTTGTTAGAGTCCCTCCTCAACTCAAGGAGCTCACATCCAGAATTCCCGAAAGCTCTCCCTTCAGTGAAAGACATGGTAGACTGCTCAGCCTAGTCAACACCAGCATTGAAGAAGACATGATGAAAGTGTTGTTCCAGTTCTTTGACCCCCTTCACCACTGTTTCACATTCCCCGACTACCAGTTGGTGCCTACTTTGGAGGAATTTTCTCAACTCCTGAGAATCCCTATTCTTAATCAACTACCTTTAAACGGTACGGAAAAAGAACCAAAGCCTAAATATGTTGCTCAAGCACTACACTTGCAACCATCTGATATCAAGGGGCATTGGGAAACTAGAAATGGTGTCAAAGGCTTCTTGGCAAAATTCTTGTTTGAGAAGGCACAAGAGTGCTGGAACTCCTTGGATCTACAAGCCTTTGAAGAGATTGTGGCACTTCTCATTTATGGGTTGGTCTTGTTCCCAAATCCTGACCAACTTATAGATGTCAATGCTGTCAAGATTTTCCTATCCAGGAATCCCATACCTACATTACTTGGGGACATCCTCCACTCATTTTACACACGAACAATGAGAAAGAGAGGTGTTATCATGTGTTGTACTCCTCTCCTTGCAAAGTGGTTTATTTCTCACCTTCCACAATCTGTTTTGAAGAATGAACAAGGCTTAAGGTGGTCACAACGGTTGATGACCCTCACGCACTCTGATGTACATTGGTGTTCTCGGTCCAGAGAAAATGTCATCATCGTCGATCGTTGTGGTGAGTTCCCTAATGTTCCATTAATTGGCATTAGAGGAGGCATTACCTACAACCCTTGTCTAGCTTTGAGACAATTTGGATATGCACGGAGGGACGGCCCTCATGACATGCTGATTCCTGACCTAGTTTTTGACTTCGACAATGATGCACAAGGACTTCGCCAAAGATTCATCAGAGCTTGGAGGATGCCTAACAAGGTAGATAGCAAGACACTGGGGCATAAGAAATCCACCCCTCTTGAGCCTTACCTCAAGTGGGTACGAACCCGAGCCCAGAGTCTTATGATGCCTTACCCTCATATTCTCCCTTTGATCAAAGAGCCTGTTAAGGAAGGAGAGGTTCCCTACACCATCCTATATCCTGACATGCCAACATCATGGGAGGAGATGTAGAAGAGTTGGATCCAACTCAAGGAAGAGCGGAATACTTTTGAAGCCAGCTTCTATGCCAGTGAGAAGAAGGTTTTGGAGCTTACCCGCCGACTTCACGAGGAGGAGACCCTCAACACTTACATCGCACCAAAGAGGATGCGCAACGTCTTTTTACCTTAAGAAGCTTTTGTAATATTTGGCCCATGGGGCATTTATGTACTGACAAAATTTCTTCTTATTAATATGACGTGTGTTCTTTTTGTTTGCAACAATTTTGAATTTCTAAAATCCTTGAATGCATTCATGAATAAACATATCATTCATCATATGCATAAGCAGGTCTCCACACCAGATTTCCTTATCTTTCTGCTGTTTATTTTAGTAAGATGGATCTCGAACAGACGGTCAAAGATCTGCAGTCACAAAACTCACAGTTTCAACAGCTCCTAATGACCTTAGCAAAGGGTCAGGAGGATCTAAAAGCACTGCTTGGGAACAAAGAGCAAGAAAAGGTGAAAAAGAAGAAGAAAAGAGTCGGGGTAGCTACACTGGGAAGAAGGTTTGAGAATGAAGCTAGAAGAGTTCTTAAATTTCCCTCCGCATCTGATGAGGGAACCAGTAAGGGAAAAGGAGTTGCACTACCTTCTGAGTCTGAAGCTGAAGAGGAAGAGGTAGAGGAAGATGAAGACTACTCAGAGCAGCAATACCCGCCAGCGGATGACAAATATAAAAACCTGGAGGATAGACTGGCAGCTATGGAGCTGCAAAGGGTTCCCGGGTTAGATTTTGAAGAATTGGGATTGATTGCTGGAATTGTGATCCCTCCAAAGTTTAAGGTGCCAATCTTTGCAAAATATGACGGACTATCATGTCCGAAGATGCACCTGAGGTCGTATGTCAGAAGAATTCAACCTCATACGTCCGATAGAAATCTTTGGGTACACTTCTTCCAGGATAGCCTGTCTGGTACACAGCTAGACTGGTTTTACCAGCTTGAGAGGTCAGAAGTGCATAACTGGGAAGACTTGGCGGCTGCCTTTTACCGCCAGTATCAATATAACGCTGACTTGGCGCCAACCCGTACTCAGTTACAAAGTATAGGGATGGCCTCAAATGAGGGATTCAAAGAATACGCCCAGAAATGGCGCGACTTGGCCGGAAGAGTGCATCCACCTCTTTCAGATAGGGAACTAGTTGATATGTTCTTGGGGACCCTATCTGGCCCGTTCTTCAACCATTTGATCGGGAGCTCTTCCGCAGGGTTTACTGAATTGATTCTGACTGGAGAACGAGTGGAAGCTGGTATTAAGAATGGCAAGATTTAAAGGGATGTTTCTGCATCTACAACTGTTAAAAAGCCATTTCCCGCCAAGAAGGAAGCAGCTGTTGTGTATTCTCAAAAAGGATTGGGGAGAACTGAGCGTCGGCCGACCGTAGGGGCCGTGATGATTCAAAATTCGTCAAATGATCAGCCTCGTACGAATCAGTCTAGACCTAACCAGCAACGGTTAGAACGGCCAACACGGCAGTTCACCCGCATCAATATGACGCCTGCACAAGTTCTTCCCCATTTGTTGAAGTTGAATCTAACTGGTTTAAAGGAGGCACCAAAAAACCCTAACACCACATCTCCATACTATCATGCCAATGCTAAATGTGCCTACCATTCTGATAGCGCCGGACATGACACCAACCACTGTTGGGCGCTAAAGAATAAAATTCAAGATTTGATAGACGCAAAGGAGGTTGAGTTCGACGTCCCTGAGAAGCCGAACTTAATATCCGCTCCGATGCCAAAGCATGGTCACAACGTCCATGCTGTTGAAGAAGATCTGTATGTTTCTGCTATTGATGATCTGGTAACTCCACTACTAACAATCAAGTTGAATTTGTTGAAAGCTGGGATTTTTCCAGGCTGTAAAGAAGACTGCTACTGTTGTTCCTCCCTACCAATTGATTGTCCATTACTGAAGGTAGGCATCCAAGGCCTAATGGACAACCAACAAATTCTTTTCGAAAAGATTCCTGCTACTCCAACCCCTATCGAAGATGTTTCAATAATCACCATTTCCACCAATCTTTCCAAGGTCCCTAAAAAGCCTGTTAAGATTACATCCGCTACGAAGTTTGTTCCTCTGAAAATAACCATGCCTGGGCCTGTCCCCTACAAATCTGACAAATCAATACCATGGAATTATGGTGGAGAAATCTACTACCATGGTGTGAAACAAGTTGAGATAACTGAAGAGAGCTCTGACGAAGAAGATACCGACATTGGAAACATTGCCGGTACGAGCAAGATTACCCGAAGTGGGAGAATTTTTTCTCCAGAGATTGCCCCTCCAAAGGCAATCTTTGGACCCTCAGCTGCTGCCAAAGTTACTCCTGCGCCGATAAGACTTTCTGCAAGAACTCCGTTGATCGAAGAGGCCGTCACCCCTGTGGTTGTCCCTCCTACTTCTGCTGATAATGGGAAAGGGATCCAAGATGAGCTCGTTAGGACGAGGGCTCAGCCATTGGTCATCCCCGAAACCTCTAAGAAAGAAATGGAGGAGATTCTGAAAATAATTAAGAAGAGTGATTATGACGTGGTAGAGCAACTGGGGCAAACCCCCTCGAAGATTTCCATGTTAGAATTGCTGCTTTGTTCGGAGGCTCATGCCAAAGCCTTGATAAGGTTTTTGAAGACAGCCTATGTGCCCCAGGAAACCTCAGCCGAGCAATTCCAGGATTGTGTAGCCAGCCTTACCGCCAACAACGGTCTGGGTTTCTCTGATGCTGACCTGACTCCGAAGGGAAGAAAGCACAACGACGCATTTCATGTGTCAGTCAAATGCCGAGGAACCACTCTCTCCCATGTCTTGGTCGACACTGGTTCTTCTCTAAATGTGTTGCCTAAGAAGGCTCTCGATCGATTGGATTGTGAAGGCTTGGAGTTGAAACCAAGTAATATCATTGTAAGGGCCTTCGACTGGTCTAAAAGAATGGTGCATGGGGAGGTCGACATCCCCATCAAGGTAGGCACTGAAGTATTCCATTCAACATTCTACGTGATGGACATCCTCCCATCATACTCTTGCTTGCTAGGAAGACCGTGGATACATAATGCTGGGGCAGTCACTTCCTCTCTGCATCAGATGTTGAAATACCCTGTCAAAGGAAAAATCATAACTATACACGGTGAGGAGGAATATATGATCAGTCACCTGAACTCCTTTCGGTATGTGGAAGTGGACAGTGAATTCATTGAAACACCATTCCAGCACTTTGAGGAAGCCTCTCCCGAGGTTGCAGTAGCAAGGACGGTAGCTGAGGTACCCAAGCAGGTGGCTAGGATGGCATCTCTGAAAGACGCAAAGGCTGCAGTAAAGGAAGGAAAGAGCTCAACATGGGTTTAGTTTCCTGACTTTCCCCACAAGACAGACAAGTTTGGGTTGGGATTCACCGCTGCGGGGCAAAAAGCTATGCGTCGCTCAAAAATTGAAAATACACCCATCAAGATTTCTCCTCATGGAATCAATGCCTTGGAAGACGAAGGCGAAGAGGTCAACATTGAAGATTGGATCTTCCCAACCATCGAAGGGGGACTGCACAATTGGGAGGCAAAAAACTTCGTCCCCATTACTTTCATTAATCAGTAATTTATCTTTTGAACATTTCCTATTGGTCTGTAATAATTACTAAAACAAACTGCACACTACTTTTTCACCTCATGCCTTGCCCAGGGCATGTAGGTCCATTTGTAAGGGTTTTGATTCTCTTCATGATCATATGCCATGTTTAATGAATCATTGGACGTTTTTCATTTATAAACTGCTGTGTTCATTTTCTTTCCTTTTGCATTTTTTGTTTGTTGAAGGATGGTTATCCCTTACACACACCCAGACTCACAAATGCAGGTACCTATCCACTCCGGATTCCATCGGTGACTATTCTATTGTATCCTTCAATAACTCTGAAGATTTGGTCAATCAGGCTGAGTACGAAGATGACGAGGATTGTGAAGTACCGGGAGAGCTAGCCAGACTTCTACAACAAGAAGAGAGGGCCATCTTGCCTCACGAAGAGTTGTTGGAAACTGTCAACTTAGGAACAGAGGAAGACCGGAAGGAAGTACAAGTGGGTGCCAATCTGGAACCAAGTGTCAAGGAACGCTTGATACAGCTGTTGAATGAGTATGTTGAAATCTTCGCCTGGTCTTATGAAGACATGTCGGGTTTAGACACAGATATAGTGGTTCACCGTCTCCATACAAGAGAGGATTGTCCACCGATCAAGCAAAAAGTCCGCCGAATGAGGCCCGACATGTTTGAGAAGATTAAAGCTGAAGTAATGAAGCAATTCAACGCTGGCTTTCTGGCTGTTACATATTATCCACAATGGGTTTCTAACATTGTGCCAGTACCTAAAAAAGACGGCAAGGTCAGAATGTGTGTGGACTACCGGGATTTGAACAGGGCTAGCCCTAAAGATGATTTTCCGCTACCGCATATCGACATTTTGATTGACAACACAGCTCAGCACAAGGTGTTTTCCTTCATGGATGGATTCTCGGGCTACAACCAGATCAAAATGGCCCCCGAAGACATGGAGAAAATAACCTTTGTTACCCAATGGGGTACCTTCTGCTACAAGGTGATGCCGTTCGGACTGAAGAACGCAGGGGAAACTTATCAGCGCGCCATGGTGGCTTTGTTCCATGATATGATACATCATGAGATCGAGGTTTACGTAGATGACATGATAGCTCAGTCACAAACAGAGGAGGAACACCTCGAACATCTGCAAAAGTTGTTTGCCAGGTTGAAGGAGTACAAACTCAGGCTGAATCCAAGTAAGTGCACCTTTGGAGTTAGGTCTGGTAAACTTCTAGGATTTATTGTCAGCAACAAAGGCATTGAGGTCGATCCAGCAAAAGTAAAAGCTATACAAGAGATGCCCGCCCCCCGTACTGAGAAGGAGGTTAGAGGATTCTTGGGGCGCTTGAACTATATTGACAGATTCATCTCTCATCTGACGTCTACCTGTGAGCCAATTTTTAAATTGTTGAAGAAATATCAGGTAGTCGAATGGAACAACGATTGCCAAGCTGCTTTTGATAAGATCAAGGAGTATTTGCTAGAACCTCTTATTCTGATGCCACCTGTCGAAGGAAGACCGTTGATCATGTATCTGGCCGTGTTGGATAACTCAATAGGGTGCGTACTGGGCCAGCATGACGAGTCTGGTCGAAAAGAGCATGCCATTTATTACCTTAGCGAAAAGTTTACCGACTATGAGACTCGCTACTCACTGCTTGAGAAAACTTGTTGCGCTTTGGTATGGGCTGCTCGCTGACTAAGACAGTATATGTTGACTCATACCACTCTGTTGATTTCCAAAATGGATCCTATCAAGTATATCTTCGAGAAGCCTGCTTTATCTGGAAGAATCGCTAGATGGCAAATGATCTTGACTGAGTATGACATCCAGTATACTACCCAAAAATCTATAAAGGGGAGTGTATTAGCTGATCATCTAGCTCATCAAGCTATCGAAGATTATCAATCCATGAGATTCGACTTCCCGGACGAAGACATCATGACTTTGGACAACATTGAAACTAACGGATCGTATGACGGACCTGAAAATGGATCCCGATGGACCCTGTACATTGACGGTGCTTCAAATGCACTTGGAAACGGTATCGGTGCGGTACTTATCTCCCCGGAAGGTTGCCATACACCTTTCACGGCCCGACTTTGCTTCAGTTGTACCAACAACATGGCTGAATATGAAGCTTGCATATTTGGTCTCAAGGCTGCTATAGACTTGGGGATCAAATCTTTGATCGTATTTGGGGACTCGGCTTTGGTTATCAGTCAAATCAAAGGAGAGTGGGACACCAAACATCCTAATCTTATCCCATACAAAGAACATGTCTTGACATTGTTGCCTTATTTCGAGCAAATCACCTTCGAGCATTTCCCGCGAGAAGAGAATCAGCTAGCAGATGCTCTGGCTACAATGTCTTCCATGTTTAAACTCAACTGGGATAACGAGGCTCCCCAAATCACCATCGAGCGAATGGATGAACCTGCGCATTGTCATGAGATTAATACCGAAGAAGTAGTGGAACAACCCTGGTTTCACGAAATCAAAAGGTATCTCCAGACTAGAGAATATCCTGAAGGAGCTTCCGTAAATGACAAGAAGTTCCTAAGGAAATTTGCTTCCAAGTTCTTCCTGAGCAACGGCATCCTCTATAAACGCAGCCATGATTGTGTTTTACTCCGATGTGTGGACAAAGCTGAGGCAGAGTTGATCATGACTGAGATACACAGCGGTACATTTGGCACCCACTTGAGCGGACATACAATGGCTAAGAAGATTCTAAGGGCAGGCTATTACTGGTCTACCATGGAAGCAGATTGCCATCAGCATTCCCGTACTTGCCAATAATGTCAAGTCTACGCTGATAAGGTGCACATTCCTCCTGTTCCTCTCAACGTTCTGACAGCTCCTTGGCCATTCGCAATGTGGGGCATTGACATGATTGGAGAGATCAAACCCACGTCATCCAATGGACATCGCTTCATCCTGGTCGCCATTGACTATTTCACCAAATGGGTCGAAGCAGCTTCCTTCGCCTCTGTTACAAAGAATGTGGTTGCCTGCTTCATCAAGCAAAACCTCATATGCCGGTATGGTGTCCCCGACAGGATCATCACAGACAATGGAACCAATCTGAATAATACTATGATCACCGCCCTATGCGAACAGTTCAAGATTTATCATCACAATTCACCTCCCTATCGGCCAAAGATGAACGGTGTTGTTGAAGCTGCGAACAAAAACATCAAGAAGATCATTCAGAAAATGACAGTTACCTACAAGGACTGGCATGAGATGTTGCCGTTTTCTCTGCATGGATACCGTACCACGGCACGTACTTCAACAGGGGCAACCCCATTTTCTTTGGTATATGGCATGGAAGCTGTCCTACCCATGGAAGTTCAGATTCCTTCTTTAAGGATTATGAAGGACGCTGGTTTGAATGAAGACAATTGGATTCAAACCCGACTTGATCAACTCAATTTGATCGACGAGAAGCGACTCGCTGCTGTTTGCCATGGTCAGACGTATCAAAAACGGATGATCAAGGCTTTCAACAAGAAAGTCAGACGTCAAGTATATCAAGTCGGAGATCTCGTAATCAAGCGGATTATCTTGCCGCAAAGTGATCCCAGGGGCAAATGGACTCCTACCTACGAAGGACCATTTGTGATCAAGAGCATATTTTCTGGTGGTGCAATGATTCTGACCACCATGGACGGCGATGATTTTCCGCACCCTGCGAACGCAGACATAGTCAAAAGATACTACGCATAAAATCACCCGACAAGTCGAAAATCCGAAAGGGCGGCTTGGGAAAAAATGGGCATCCCGGTGAACCGAAAACCCGAAAGGGCGGTTCAGGCAAAATTAGGGATAAAACAAAAAAAAATTGTACACCTGGCAAGTCGAAAACCCGAAAGGGCGGCTTGGGCAAAAAGGGGTTTCCCGGTGGATTAAAAACCCGAAAGGGCAGTCCAGGAAAAAGTTAGGGAATTAAAGCGTATGACTATGTCTCACCGGATCACTTTAAAGAACAATCTCTTCATCAACAAGCTCCGAGCTTCTGATCAATCCAGTCATCGGCGGATGAAGCAGCGAGTGGACAGACATTCAGAGTTGTGAAGGCTATAGCAGAATGGGAATCCCATAGAATTGTTACACATAGCCATCTTTCTTTTGTATAAAATATTTACGACAACACCCTCTTACTAGGATGTCTGTCTCCTTTGTACAAAGATACTCATGAAAAGTTAATACAAACGCTTTTCCAAATACAGAAATTCGCTTTGTCTTCCTCTTGCTTCTTACACTTATGTTTAGTTTGAGAAACGTCCAATGTTTTGTTAAATAGGCATATGCATTCGAACATAATCATTTTCTTACAAATCAAGAAAGATGATTGCTGATAGGTTAAAGGTACAGATAGATATCTTGATGCCCTTTCCGAAAGAATCCCCAGCGGAGTTAAACTCCAAATGCCTCAACAAGGTTAAAATCCAGAACTTAATCCCCAAATAGAGTTAAACTTCAGGATCCTCAGCAGAACAAAAGCTTCCTCAAAGCTGATTTCCCCAGCCAGAGAGCCTTCCAGAACTTAATTCCCCTCAGCTTTAAGTTTCAGTTCCCCAGTGGAGCCCTAAAAATCTGAAAATTCCATCCCCAGTGAAGTCAAAGCTGTTAATCCCCAGCAGGGCTAAAACTTCCAACTATCAATCCCTAGCGGAACCGGACTAGTGAACACTCTCCCCACAGAGATATTTCCCACCAGATTGAAGATTCTCAGTCTCACTCCTCCAGCATGAGTCTCCCAGGTTCTGAAATCCCCAGTAGAGATCATCAAAATTCTCATTCCCCAAATCACCAAGGATTTTCAATCCCCAGCAGTGGCCCTGAATTCCCTCAACCATTGAAGATCTTGCTCCCAAAGCAATCAACAGTCAACAAGGATGTCCAAAGACTTCCAATCCCCAACCTTTGGCAAGGATTTATTCTCCAAAACAAATTACATTTCAAGTTTCAAATTCCTTCATCACCTGCTGGAAGTTACAACCACCAACAGAATAACGGACAATTGAAGCTCCTAAAAATCTGTTCCCCTTAACAGAATGAAGATTCTCATCCTTAAAACCTCAGAAGATTGGTATACTCCCAGTTTCTGACTCTTAACAGAATGAAGATTCTCATCCTTAAAACCTCAGAAGATTGGTATACTCCCAGTTTCTGACTCTTAACAGAATGAAGATTCTCATCCTTAAAACCTCATAAGATTGGTATACTCCCAGTTTCTGACTCTTAACAGAATGACGATTCTCATCCTTAAAACCTCAGAAGATTGGTATACTCCCAGTTTCTGACTCTTAACAGAATGAAGATTCTCATCCTTAAAACCTCAGAAGATTGGTATACTCCCAGTTTCTAACTCTTAACAGAATGAAGATTCGCATCCTTAAAACCTCAGAAGATTGGTATACTCCCAGTTTCTGACTCTTAACAGAATGAAGATTCTCATCCTTAAAACCTCATAAGATTGGTATACTCCCAGTTTCTGAATCTTAACAGAATGAAGATTCTCATCCTTAAAACCTCAGAAGATTGGTATACTCCCAGTTTCTGACTCTTAACAGAATGAAGATTCTCATCCTTAAAACCTTAGAAGATTGGTATACTCCCAGTTTCTGACCCTTAACAGAATGAAGACTCTCATCCTTGAAACCCCAGTAGATTGGCATGCGCCCAAGCTCTTGATATTCCCAACAGAATGAAGATTCTCATTCTCAAAGTGGCAGATAACCTGAGTTCTTGATATTCCCAACAGAATGAAGATTCTCATTCTCAAAGTGGCAGATAACCTGAGTTCTTGATATTCCCAACAGAATGAAGATTCTCATTCTCAAAGTGGCAGATAACCTGAGTTCTTGATATTCCCAGCAGAATGAAGATTCTCATTCTCGAAGTGGCATACAACCCAAGCTCCTGAGTCCCCCAACAGCGGTCCCAGGACTTCTCATGTTCAACGATTACAAGATTCTTGCAACCCCCTACAGCAGTCAAGGATTCACTTTCACCGACAGCTGTCAAGAATCTATTATCTCCGGTTATCCAGGATCCATCTATCCTCAGCAAGGCAGCTCATCAGCTTACATGCGCAATCATTACATTCATGTCATAAATATTGATATAACATGTATTGCATCATACATTTCATGCAACATAACTTTGTTTTCTAGCTGACATTTTACCCTTTTCAGGATAAGATTATTAAGCTTCAATTTCAATGACATACAGGTCAACAAACATTCCAGGTGGCATCGTTAAGCCCATCCCCGACAAGATTCTGTCTCCCCTTCCAGATGGCATCTTTAAGCCCATCTCCAAATGGCATCTCTAAGCCCATTCCCGCATCCATGATCTGACGAGTGCAAATTTACGGGCACTCTAGTGTCCAATCTCCTTTTACCTTCGAGACGCAAACGGCAAACTTGCCGATCTAACTCTTCAGGTTCAAGATGATTGAACAGGGGCAACTGTTGTACCCCAAAATTTGCCCTCTCTCTTTTTCACAAGAAATCACAGCTTCAGACTTTTCCTAATTTTTCAGATTGGTTTAAGAATCGGTCAAACAAACTTTTCTCATCAGTCAGACAAAATTAGGGTTTTTCATTGATTTTGAATCAGTCAAACAGATTATTAGGGTCTTAGTTAATTTGTTTGAGTTTGGGCTCAGGGTTTGATCAGACGAACGTTTCTTTGACAAATAAATCAAGAATCAGGGTTTGCACGCGCATTTTCAGAAGAATTTGAATCCACAGTGTTTTAATTGACTGTCACATGGTTGTGACGTTTGTTCAAGATTTTTGTCTAAACATCTAGGATAAAAGCTGAGGCATTTGAATTGAGAATTTGCAGTGTTTGGCTTAATCAGTAAAAGGAAAGGACATATGGGCATTTATTGTGATTGACTGTGCAATACTTTTGATTATTCGGAACGCCGGACGTTTATTGATTATTTATCATTTCTAAGTTAAAATTATTGGATATTTTCCAGTTATTATAATTTAAGAAATATAAATAATTAAATAAATAATTGAAGAAGAATTAAAAGAGATTAATTGACAAAAGAGATTTTTATTTATTTTTAATTATTAGTACAAATGTTATTTGAATACATTTACAGTATTTACAAATAATGTTATTACAAATAATTGGAAATAAAATAAAGCTATCCTAAAGTTTCCTAAGTCTTCATCTTCCACTGCTGCTCCCCTTTGCTCAATTAATTTTTTATCTGCAAAAACAAAGAAAAGGAGGAAGTCAAATGCAGATGAATTTAATTTAAAAAGGCAGACAAATATTTAAAAAAACTCATCATTAAAAGTGATTGGCCGGAATCAGTTGTTCGCCCTCTCTACAAATCACAAGAAAATTCTTGGTTCACAAAGAGGGGTAGAAAATGTTTGCAAGCAATAAAAAATGTACAAGGCAGCATATTAAAAAAATGCATAGTTTCCAACCAAATTGCATTGTCAAAAAAGCCAAGCAAGCTGCATAGTTCAAGATGCCAAACAAACAGCATGTACAAACTACAAAGTTCAAACCAAACTAAGTCAAAATGGCCAACCAAGTGCAGAACCGTCAAAGCTGCCTACAAGCTAGCAAAAGCAAGACAGAAAAAACAAGAAGTATGCAGAAGAAAGGTACAATGCAAGCAAACATATTCAAAAATCATCATCTACCAGCCAATCACTTTTTCAGAAAGTATAGTTTAAAGCAATAAACAAAGCTTTTTTCTATGGAGAGAGAAAGAGAGAGAAGTAAGAAGCTTACAGTACAGCAGGCCTAAAGATATAAACAAAGGATATCAGAACAAGTAGAGGGGGGGCAGAATGCACACAAGAAAAGATATCACAAAAAACTGTAAACCTCAAACCTTACAACCTGCTCAAGCATTGGTATTCAAACCAAGACTTAATTCAAAAAACTTGTTAAAAACAAACAGCCTGGCTACAAAACAAAGGAACGAGTTCACACAAAAAAGATATATAAACTCCTTCCTTCCAATTTATAGCAACAGAAGCCTAAGCAAGCAAAACTGCATTGAAACATTCAAGTCAAAACTATCTCAAACCTGTTTCAAACACAGAACCATAAGCCAAAACCTTGAGCCTTTCCAACATCCTGCCTGTTCCAAAACAATCAGTACAAACATTCAACCACCAAACTGTAACAACCTAGCCTGCATCAACACAAGCCATACAAGCCTGAAAAGTAAACCTCCTGCCTTTCAACTTACAAGCCAATAAGCATGTAAGTTACAAGACCCAGCATTCAAAAACCAGAAAGCCAAAGCCAAAACACAAGCCTGTACCAATACAGCATAAACCCCAACAAACTGTACAACTTTAACAGATCCAAATATCCAGAACCAACATGTCAAGCAACTAAAACTCAGCATACAAACCAATTCAAAACTCTCAGAACTGGTGTTCATCATTGAGTAGCCAAACCAAAAAGAGACGAAAAGCCGCCAGAAGCGAAACGATAAGCCAACCAACAACATCAAAATATCTCAGAATCAAATCATCATTGAACAATCAAGAAAGCAATCAGAGCAAGCAAGAAAGCATTCAAAAGAGGAAAAGAAGCGATTAAGGCTAGGGTTTTCAGTGTTCATCATAAAACCGTTCAAGAAACAAGATACAAAGTACCAGATTTCCACGAAGCTAGCACAGCATCACACTCCCACGCCTCCATCCGCCCTAGGACGCCTCCTGTCCACCTCCAGAACCTCTGTCTCCAAGAGCCAACAAAGGTATAACTATTATCCCTCTTTTCACACCTCACACCACAATAATGATATAGAAAATCAGAGCTTGTTAAAAAAGGAAGGGAAATCAATAACATATGAACTGAAACCCTAAAAATGCGCTAAGACAGAATCATTACCATGTATAACCACTGCCTGAGTAATCCATGGAGGGAGGAGGAGACTGACGGTGGCGCCTGGTGGCCATAGGCAGCGAGGAAGTTTGTTCAGAAGCGTGGCTCAAGAGCGAGGAAGAGATGAAGAGGACAAGGATGGAAGCGGCGTCGTTCTGAGCAAAAGCTTGCAACCCTATTCTGAAACAAAACCAAAATAACCCTAAAACAAAAACTTGTGAAATACATTGGGCCTGCCTCTGGAACAATTTCCTTAAGCCCATTTCTAGCGCCAGACCCCTCCTTTCAGCGTGCATACCCCCCTTTTGTTTCTCTTTCAAATTTTGTTTTGGGCCAAGCAAATTCCTTTAAGCCCATTTACTTTTCTTTACATAAACTAATATCCTTTTTTACTTATCATTTTATTTTCCTTTTTATAGTTTAAACTAATATATTTTATTTTTGTTTGTAAATAAAATAATACATTAACTCTTTTTTATATAAAACTTTCTTAATTACTTTCTATTTTAGTTAGTATAATTAAAAATACATAAGAACAAAATTTGGAGTTAAATAATTTTCTTGTATATAAAACATTAAAAGATACATAAATAATTAGTTTTTTTTAAGTTAAAATACTTTTTCTTTAAAAACCCTTTTGTTTATATAACATTAACTAAAATGTATAAATATTAATTTTCTTTAACTTAAAACATTTTTCTTTAGAACATTTGTTTGTACATATTTAATAAAAACCCAAAAATAAATAAAATACTTAATATTGCATTAAGTTAACATACTTTTCACCACTTGTAAATATTCACAAATACTTTCACCAATACATTTTCTTTTTATTCTTGTACATTGCTACATTGATATTGAGAATGCGATTCGATTTGGTTGTAAATATATTTGGACAATACTATCCTGATAAGTCTCATCCCTATTTGTAAATATTTGTACCCCCATCCCCGGATACTTATTTGTAATAGCTTAGACTTTAAATTCCCGCAATTTATCGCTTTCTATATACTGTATAGTAATTAGGGTTTGTATGCGAAGATTCAAAATCAACCGCTAGATAACCTAATACAAGACAAACGCATGATAATCAATACACCAATCACACTTGCACCCCTAGGGTAATCCCACTCGTTGCCTTCCAAAATGGGCCATGCTTGCATGTTGAGTTTCTTTGGCAAAACAAAACAAATCAAATGATCATAGTCCCTTGATGACGCTTTCGAAGTTGCCTATACAAAATGATCATAGTCCCTTAAAGGAAAATTGCCAAAGACACTTGGCACCATTGCATTCATGGTCTATACGATGACCCGCGCCCGTCCCGTAAACATCCTAACATAAGATTGTCCACCAAATACGATGGTGGAACAATACTGTTAAAAGGGTTAAAACATGAGAAAAATCTTTGAGTAAGTTTAGGGGTAGACAACTCTTAGTTACTTGATCAACTTGCAAAACACACTTGCCTACTTTCAAAACCCACTTCACAAACACAACTTTCAAAACAACTTTCAAAACCTTGAAACATCTTTTCAAAAAGACAAACACCTTTTGTAAAACATTCGAGTAAAGAATTGTTACAAGGGTTGCCTAGACAAGGCATCTTTTTCAAAACATTTTCAAAACCATACACACAAAGCACCTTTTCAAACAATTGAAAATCAAGGCAAGTGATCTAAAACAAGTAACTAAGATCCCATGGATAACCATGGATGAAAAGGGTGCTAATACCTTCCCTTTTCATAATCTACCCCCTGAACCCACGAAACATCTCAAAGGTTTTTCCTGTGCTTTTTAACCTTTCCTTTAGGATAAAATAAAAAGTCGGTGGCGACTCTTGCTAAACCGAACAAGTGCGAATACAAACGCAAAACTTCAAGTCAGTTCTCCCACCGTATCACACATTGCAACCAAAATCACTTCCAAATCTTGAGAATAGAGGGAGATATGCACTTGTGATCAATGGAGACAAAGACTTGTCCAATTGAGTCAAACTTCTTTAGTCAACCCTTGTAATTTTGAGATAAATTTGACAACTTGAGTCATAATTAATCATGAAAGACCTTGTCATGATGTTACTTTAAAGTATCTTTCATAGAGGCTTGAATATCAATGAAGCTTTGTTGAGGAAGGTACACAGAAGGAACTCATGAATCCAAAAGATGACTTTAATAGAATGCATTATGCTTCCACCTACATCATCAACAATTAGGATACACATACATTGTATTTGTTAGTTAAAGAGTACTCAAGCATACAAGTCAATGTGCTTGGTGATTCCTCATAGAGCAATACCAAATATAGGGAAAGGAAACAAATCCTAGTGTGTGACTTTGTTGTGATTGAATTGAAATAATATGATGAAGGAATCTTAGGAGAAAAAATTGGGGTACAACAGCTGCCCTTATTTAAGTGTCTTCTATCCGGAGATACAAAGGTTAAAATATTCACGTAGGCGCGATTGAAGATACTTAAATATAAAACAAGCCCTATTTTTGGCCCTAAGATACTTATGAATGCAGATGAACAAATCTAAAGGGACGCAAGACACCACTAGGGATGTAAAAAGGTAAAAGAGGAAACAAAAGGAAAACTCGAGCAGGAAAATAAATCACTGGTGAAGAAAAGACGAGACGCTGCTGGGGTAATGCCCAAGAGAGAATATAAAGCATTATCAACTCAAAAATTAAGGAGAGAGAGTAAAGGATAACCGTGACCGATAGATAATTATGAACTACCAACTCACTGAGGGGATAACAAAAAAAGGGTAATTTCATCCCACCGGGGAAAGGAATAGTAAGATAATACCAGTAAATCTCGAGATGTGCCCAGTATTCATGACTGCATACAGATAAACTTCTAATGAGTAACAGAATCTCCACGACGAACTACCTTTCATAATGACAAGGCTGCCATCCATCGGAAAAATAAAAATCTCAGCAATAGACTACCTTCCATAATAACAAGGCTACCATCCATCAGAAAAATAAAAAATCTCATCAACAGACTACCTTCCACAATGACAAGGCTACCGTCCATTGGAAAAACAACATTTCAACAACAGACTACCTTCCATAATGACAAGGCTACCATCCATTGGAGTAACAATATTTCAACAAAAGACTACCTTCCATAATGACAAGGCTACCATCCATTGGAGTAATAACATCTCAACAACAGACTACGTTCCATAATGACAAGGCTACCATCCATTGGAGTAACAACATTTCAACAATAGACTACCTTCCATAATGACAAGGCTACCATCCATTGGAGTAACAACATCTCACCAACAGACTACCTTACATAATGACAAGGCTACCATCCATTGGAATAAAAAAAGTCTCAGCAACATACTACCTTCCATAATGACAAAGCTACCATCCATTGGAGTAACAACATCTCAACAACATACTACCTTCCATAATGACAAGGCTACCATCCATTGGAGTAACAATATCTAAACAACAGACTACCTTCCTTAATGACAAGGCTACCATCCATTGGAGTAACAACATCTCAACAATATACTACCTTCCATAATGACAAAGCTACCATCCATTGGAGTAACAACATCTGAATCCTCTCTGGGAGCCATAAGATTCACTGGGGAAATAAAGGTTGCTCAAATAAAGAGACCTGCTATTTGTTGTTATGAGTAGGAATTGCAATAATGATTCCCCAAAGAAAAAAAACTTCCTGGATAAATGCCAATATGATTCCTATAGAAAATTCTTGTGCAAAATGCACACTCTCAAACTAAGGCTAAAAGCTTGCGGAAACCCGAATAATAATTTTGCTGAGGGTATCTACTACAACCAGAAATAAACCGAAATTAAGTAGTTAACCAAAATACATATTTTTGAGAAATAAACTCAATAGGGAAATCCCATCTTGTCCAGACGGCAAGCTAAGAAGATGGCTGAAACAAAATCCTCCCACGAGGGATAACTCAGCGGGTAATTTGAAAGAATGTACACTTTATGCTTAAGGTTGACATTCTAATGGAGAGAGTGTAACACAACTCTATAAAACAAGGTAATATGTTAACAACATATTAATGAATGCAAATGAGCAATGATTTTCTAAATTCAAACATGCAGATGTATGTGTGAATGTATGAATGTCACCATGTATGTTGACAGGACAGACACAAAATACTGGGGATAAATAGATAGGGCCACAAACGGGTATAATCAATACTCGGCTAAATCATAATGAGGATGGAATTTCCATAAAAAAAAAGTAAGCACCAACTGAGGAACAAACTCCTACTTCATAGCTTAACTTTATTGGGGGGAGAACAATATTAATTTAAATGGCGATGTAATATCTTCCTCTGAGCTTCAACTGGAAACCAAACAAACTGGACACCAGAGGAGAGTTTGAAGTTCAAATTTATGCCAGGGTTGACTTTACTAGAGAGAAAAAAAATCATCTCGTTGAGAGATGAATTGGGGTAGCATACCGACTTCAATGGGGAGGGTAATACCTATTAGCGAAGAATACTTCAAGATACATTTAAAAAAAGAGAGTGATAATTGCACTAACTTTTCCGGGGAGAAAGTAAAAAAACCTCACAGGGCAACAAATTCAGAAAATATATCATCTTAACTTCACCTATGGAAATCAAGGAATCAAACATTACAGTAAGAAACTTATGGGGATTTTAAATCCAATCCAGCACTTTGCTGGAGAAAACCCAAAAAGTTGATAACCAACTCAAAACTTCTTCAATAAAAATACTACCTTGCCTGGATGTGAGCAGATAAACAAAAAGCCAATGCTACCGAAAGGAGACGCTTCGTGAATGGGTCCAAACTCAGCAAGTACGGGGAGACAAGACTTTTTACCAAATGAGTGAAGCTTTCATTGGGGAAACTTGGATAGAGTACTTATTATACTCAAACCTTTGAGTTTTATCCGTCCCTGATATCACTAATTTTGTCCTCCTTGTACAACAAAAAATTTAAAGCAGTTTGTAAATTCTTTTCAAAAAACAATTTTGTTGTTTAATCTGTTTGCTTTGACCATTACTATCGATAATAAATGAAATCTTTATAAGCTGAGTAAAATAAGAATTGTAAAGAATTGGATAAAAGGCTCAAATTTTATTAATAGAATGGTAGCCTGCAAATGGCAAGACTCCATGGATGATTACAAAGTTTGGGAACATGGTAAAATATATTGGAAAAGATACATTAAATTATAATGACCACCATTCTCTCTAGCAACTTTGAATTCCTGAGCTGAAACTTTGGTTGAAAAGTAGCAAGATCCAAGAAAATTGTTGCTCCATTGATCAAGCTTTGTCTGATACAGTTACTTCCCAGAAAAATCCCTAATTTTTGCCTAGGTTTCCCTTGAGGGTTTTCAACCTACCGGGAATCATTTATTCTGTTTATGTCTCTAATGTTTTCCTAGACCGCCCTTTCAGGTTTTTGGCCTACCGAGACGCTCTTTTTTGCTTAAGCCGCCCTTTTAGGTTTTTGACTTAGCGAGTTGTTCTTTTATTTTTCTAGGCGAAGTATTTATTGACTGCATCAGCATTCACATGACGTGGTAACTCCTCACCATCCATTGTTTCAAGAATCAATGCACCGCCGGAGAAAGCTTTCTTGACAACATATGAGATTTCAAAATTGGGAGTCCACTTGCCTCTAGAATCAGTGTTGAAAGACATAATCTTCCTGAGCATGAGGTCACCTACTCTGAATTCACGAGGTTTGACCTTCTTATCAAAATCTTTCTTCATTCTCTTTTGGTACAACTGGCCATGATACAAGGTTGTCATTCTCTTTTCTTTAATCAAGTTCAATTGGTCAAACCTATTTTGGATCCATTCTGCCTCTGACAACTTGGCTTCCATTATTACACGTAAAGAGGGAATTTCAACTTCGATGGGGAGAAATGCTTCCATACCATATACAAGAGAGAACGGGGTTGCCCCTGTTGAAGTGTGTATAGATGTTCGATACCCATACAAAGTAAAAGGGAGCATATCATGCCAGTCTTTATAAGTAACCACCATTTTCTGGATGATTTTCTTGATGTTCTTATTGGCCGCCTCAACAGCTCCGTTCACCTTTGGCCTGTAGGGAGATGAATTATGATGGATAATTTTAAATTCTTCGCAAAGTTGAGACATCATTTTGTTATTCGGATTTGAGCCATTGTCGGTGATAATCTTGCTTGGCACACCATACCAACATATGAAGTTGTTCTTGATAAAATGCACCACCACTTGTTTAGTGACATTAGCATATGAAGTTGCCTCCACCCATTTGGTAAAGTAGTCAATTTCCACCAAGATAAAAAGATGCCCATTTGATACATTTGGTTCAATCATTCTGATCATATCAATACCCCACATAGAGAAAGGCCATGGGGAAGAAATAACATTGAGAAGTGTAGGAGGTACATGAATTTTATTGGCATAAATTTGGAATTTGTGGCACTTCTTAGAAAATTGGTAACAATCAGATTCCATTGTCATCCAATAGTATCCTGCCCTAAGCATCTTCTTTCCCATTTAATACCCATTGGCATGGGTACCAAATGAACCTTCATGGACCTCATGCATTAACATGTCTGCTTCGTGTCTATCCACACATCTGAGCAAGACCATGTCATGATTTCTCTTATACAGTACATCTTCATTAAGGAAAAAGTTGCATGCCAACCTTCTCAATGTCTTTCTATCTTTATCGGATGCACCAATTGGGTATTCCTGGGTTCGGACGAAATGCTTGATGTCAAAATACGAAGGTTTTTCATCTGCCACATCCTCTACTATAAGCACATGAGCCAGTCTATCCAAATGCCACATTGTAATACGAGACACATCATTCCAAGTATTAACTTGATACATAGAAGCCAGAGTTACCAAAGCATCTGCCATTTGATTTTCATCTCTCGGGGTATGATGGAATTTAACCTGGTTAAAGAAAGGTAATAGTCTTCTAACATAATCTTTGTAAGGGATCAAGCCAGGGTGACGAGTATCCCATTCACCTTTAACCTGATTAATAACAAAAGTTGAATCACCATACACCTCTAGAACCTTGATCCTAAGGTCAATGGCCTCTTCGAGACCCATAATACAAGCCTCATATTCCTCCATATTATTAGTGCAATCAAATGTCAGCCTTGCAATAAAAGGAATGTGTGACCCATGTGGAGTAATAAACATTGCACCAATTCATTTTGCGTAAGCATTCACTACTCCATCAAATACCATGCCCCAACGAGATTCAGGATCTGGACCTTCCCCGGGCAAAGGTTCATCACAATCTTTTACTTTTAAGAACATCACATCCTCATCAGGGAAATTAAACTTGACAGATTGATGGTTATCTACCAGTTGGTGAGCAAGATAATTCGGCAGTACACTACTTTTTATGGCCTTTTGAGTGTGGTACTCGATGTTGTATTCAGACAATAGAATTTTCCAGTGGGCGATTCTCCCTGTAAGAGCAGGCTTTTCAAAAATATACTTAATTGGATTCATTTTAGAAATTAACCAAGTAGTATTATTCAACATATATTGTCGCAACCGCTTTGCCGCTCGGGCCAAGGCGCAACATGTATTTTCCAACATAGAATACCGTGACTCACAATCAGTAAATTACTTAATGAGGTAGTATATGGTATATTCTTTCTTTTCTGTTTCATCTTGTTGTCCCAAAATGCAACCCATGGAGTTATCTAACACTGTTAGATACATGATCAACGGTCTTCCTTCAATGGGAGGGAGCAAGGTAGGAGTTTCAAGTAAATATTCTTTGATACTTTCAAATTCCCTTTGGAAATCCTTTGTCCACACACAACCTTGATCTTTCTTTAGTAACTTAAAGATCGGTCCACACGTTGCAGTCATGTGGGAGATAAATCTGGAAATATAATTCAAACGTCCAAGGAAGCCTCTAACTTGCTTCCCAGTCCTTGGCACAGGCATTTCTTAGATTGCTTTGACCTTATCTGAGTCAACTTCAATCCCTTTCTAGCTGACAATAAAGCCCAACAACTTCCCTGATCGGACACCGAAGGTGCATTTACTTGGATTCACGTGGAGACGGTACTTCCTCAAACGCCCAAACAACTTCAACAAATCTTTCACATGCCTTTCTTCAGTTTATGATTTGGAAATCATGTCGTTAACATATACCTTAACTTCATTGTGCATCAGATCATGGAATAGGGTAGTCATAGCTTTGTGGTACATTGCACCAGCGTTCTTCAACCCGAAGGGCATCACTCTATAACAGAATGTTCCCCATGGTGTGATAAATGTTGTTTTTTCCATGTCCTCTGAAGCCATTCTTATTTGATTATATCCGGAAAATCCGTCCATAAACGAGAATACCTTGAATTTTGTTGTGCTATCAACCAACATATCAATATGTGGCAATGGAATATTATCTTTTAGACTAGCTTTATTTAGATCTCTTTAATCTACACACATGCGGACTTTTCCATCTTTTTTTGGTACAGGCACAATGTTGGCTATCCATTGACGATACACTGATGTTACAAGAAAACTGGCATTTATCTGCTTTAATACTTCTTCTTTAATTTTTATTGCCATACTAGGGTGAGTTCTTCTCAACTTTTACTTGACGGGCGAGAACTTGGGCTTCAAAGGTGTTGTACCCCAAAATTTGCCCTCTTATTTTTTACAAAATATTCTCTTACATGGGTGGCTACAAACACTTGCTTTAAGAAAAATAACAATTTTTAAAGTTGGTCAAAGTGTCCTTCGATGAGGTGTCTTTCGATTGGCATCTTAACAATGTATTTCGATTGGCCTCTGGACAAAGGTGTCTTCGATTGGTATTTTAACGTCACTTTGAATGGTCCCAACTGAAGGAAATCGAAGAGAGCAGAACAAAGTTTTCGAGCGGTCAATAATGCCCTTAGATTGGCATTTCAACAAAGCCTTTCGATTGGCCTTGTCACAAGATCTTTTGATTGGCATTTCAACAAAGCCTTTCGATTGGCCTTGTCACAAGATCCTTCAATTGGAATTTCAACAAGGCCTTTCGATTGGCCTCATGGCCAAGCCCTTCAATTGGAATGGATATAATGCCTTTCGATTGGCCTCATGACAAGCATTTCGATTGGCATGGAAAAGAATCCTTCAATTTAGTATCTCAAACTAGGAAGCTTCGACATGCATGTTAACCAAGTACCCTTCGATTGGTATGGACAAAGGCCCTTCGATTGGAATTCCAGAAGGTCCATTCGAAGAAGCCTTCAGAAGGCCCATTTGAAGCATGCATAAGAAGTCTATTCGAAGATGGAAGCTCATAGGCCAATCGAAGAGAAATGACAGGAGGGTATTTGAAGGAGTCAAGTGTCCAGGTTCATCCCAAGATCTCCAAAAAGACATGAACGTTTCAAAAAAGGAATGCTTTTAATATGTCTGCTTTTTATCTCATGGTCTTAAAAGCATGGTTAATTTGATGTCTCTTACCGTTACTGGACCATCACTCTACTATAAATACAAGGCAAGCATACAGTGCCAAGGGATGGGACGAAAAGTCAAACGAAAGAGAGGCACGGATACTTTTGCACACGAACGGATCACGATGCCATATTACTCATAGAAACCCCAGGAGGGTCAAATCGAAACACTAATTTTTGCAGGCACCTTCAGCCCAAACGAAGACTAGATCCTCGTTCCTGAGTCGTCCAGGAGTTTACACCAAACTCCTAAGCGAACATCTCCACACCCAAAGCTGTAGATCGAAGCATATCGGCCATAGGTATAATTATGAAATTCAATTTCTTAATATAAGCGCATATGTTCATTCTAATGTGTTTGTGTGTGTTTGTAATGAAGCGTTAGGAAGGTTACAATCCTCACGGACCTGCCATTGTTAAGGCATGTGAGTTTGGTTCCTTCAAATCTCAGGATTCTTAGTATTTCAGAACAGGACGAACCCATATACAAATTAAAGAGGATTTCGAATCAGAGAGTGGTTCGAGTTAGGGGGTAAGACCCCCCCCCCCCCCACCTAGATCTCTAATGTTTGTTCATTATGCAGAAATATTGTTTAGGGCTTCGAAGCAGCAAACTTCGAGATGGGTAACACAGGAACCTTCTGTCATTTTCTCTAAACCCAGGTTCGAATCTCATGATTCTTGGTACTGCAGGAAGAAATAACTTCAGATCCTAATTAGAGAGGGAATCAAAGGACCTGGGCTTAGCACCTAGGTCATGTTCTTCGTTTTTGCCAGCATACCTTTACAGAGTCATTGTCATCATAGCATCCCCCCTAGATCGAAAGACAATCATCTCTCCCTGGGTCGAAGGACACCCATCTCTTCTGGATCAAAGCTTCCCTTTCCTCAGGATCGAAGGGCGAGGCTTTTCACTGGATCAAAAGACAGCTCAAACCTCTTTCGATTCGGGCATCTTGAATCACACCTTTTTACTGCCAGTTTCTTTCGATTTCATTTTGTTTTGACTATTTTATTTCTTTTTTTTATTCAACATTGAATCAAAAAACCACAAAAACATTAGGATAGTTTTTTTTATTAAATTAATTTTATTAATTAAACATTTAATTATCTGAACATTTTCTCAAAAAAATAAAATTAAGTAGATTTAGATTATTTTCCCAAAATAAAATGAAACAACAAAAAGATTTTATTCTTAGGATTCTTAGACTTTATTTTCAAATTCGCGTGCATTTTATTTTATTGTAACTGCTCACAGTTGTAATAGCTTTAGATTTAAAATTTCACACTTTTAGTTTCTCGCATTTTCTTTTATGTAACTGTCCCGAAGCTTTGTAATAGCGTAGGATTTACAATTTCCGCATGTTAAATTCCTGTACATATATTAACTGGTTAGACGTATGTGAACTAGGATTTGCATGTTAAGATCTTAAAACAAACGGTAGAATACCTAAATGTTTAAAGATAAATAACTGAATTGAACACACCTTGCACACAAGCACTTCTAAGGTACGCCCACTTTGGATGACTTTAAAAAGCAGTCATGGGGCATGAATGCTTTAGCAAATACCCATAAAATCAAAAGATCATAGTTCCTCGATGACCCTACAGTTGCCTTCTCGGTAAATGATTAGTCCCTAAAAACAGAATTGCTAAAGCATCTCCATAAAATTGCCTTCGTAACTGTAATGTCCCTTCGAATTTCCCTCATACATCCAACGATAGGGCTACCTACTCACTAATAGTGGGATAGCGCTGTCTAAAGGATAGGAGGAAAAGAATGATCCTTTTCGAGTACAAAAAGTAGATAGCTGTTAGAAGTTTGCTCAAAAATACTTTTTTGCACTTATACACAAATACTACTTTTCAAAAACAATTTCAAAACATTTGCTTTGTTAACACTCTTGAGGACCGATACAAGAGTTAAACACAAAGAAAATCACCGCACCAAGGCTTTGCAAAAACATTTTCAAACACACAAAGCACAAAAGCATTTTAAAAAATGAGCAAACCTCTAAGAGCTCGTGGAAAACCACGGACGGAAAGAGTGCTAACACATTCCCTTTCCATAATCTATCCCCCTTACTCAGAAAATTCTTGAAAAGGTCTTTTTCTGTTCTTTTCACCCTTTCCTTAAATTGGCTAAAAGAAAATACGGTGGCGACTCTTGCTTACCGCACATTTGTGAACAAAAAATGCAAACCAGCATATTAAACAGTCGGTTCTTCCACCGTATCACAGAACTGACGACTCTGCTGGGGATTTAATAAAAAGTGGGGCTACCTTAGAGTTGGTTCATTATTTAACTGCTTTATGTGCTTTGACTGCTTTACTTTTGAGGGCTCTGTTTGGGGTTACTATAGATCCTACACCCGGATCTGGGGCACCTTATTAGGTAAGTAGCAATAAACCATGGAGGCTGTACAGCATAGACCGATACAGACAAAGTGGTGGCTACGTTAGCGCGATACTTTGGATTGTACTAATGTTCCTTGAGTAAGTTAAGGATAACATTAGGATTTCTCATAGTGTCACTAAGCGCTAACTAACCTTCAGAACCTTTAATTGACTCATCCTAGCCATTAGGAAGTAGTGAGATAACTGGATTTGGTTCCGACCGAAGATTGGTTGATATTCGATACTACACTCATTGAGGCTGGACTTTCAGGATTTTTCGACCGCAATACTTCGGTGCGGAGCTGAAACAATTTTTGAAGGGAAGGTCAGTGATATTGAGGCTCCTTAGAACCCGGCTACTTTTAATAGGACAGGTTGAGCCAACTAAACTTCAAGAGGGTACTTACCTACAAACCCCATGCAAGCCTAAACCTAAGGGTGCTTGTGTGACTTGTTTGCCTTTATTGTCTAACAACTTGATTTCTTTGCAGGGTTGTGTTTATCACCTTACACTTTTTCTTAACGCATAGCATACACATCATAACATCATGCCACAACATTTCCTTAAGCATTTCAAGGATCTCAAGGGTTTGTGATGCAGGTTATGATAAATCAGACGTCTAACAAGGGGAAAAGGGGATTTATTTTCCTCTAGCCAATGCCATCAAAAGATCAAAACATGACAACTTAATTCAGGGGATATGACCCACTTGATATGGTGAGCTTGACTCTCGTAGAAGGACATTCAACAACATGAAATTTCTTCAATCAAAGCTACAAACTTCAAATGCTGACACCTTCTTGTTTACCCTGCGAGTCCTTGAAAACATTGCATACGCATATCATACATGTTATTGCATAAAACAGGTTTCAAAGCAGGGTCCTCATCTTATTTGTTGTTTATTTTAGCAAGTAAAGAAATGGCTCTTGAACAAACAATCAAAGACCTTCAGGCTCAAAACGCTCAGTTCCAACAAATGTTCCTAACTCTGACCCAGGGGCAAGAAGACTTGAAAGCTCTGCTCATCAAAAAGAAGCCTAAGAGGGCAAAGAAGCCAGTTCGCGTTTCGAGTGTGGGAAGAAGAAGACCAGCTAACCGAGTTCCAGATTTCGCAACCTCATCAGAGGGAGGAGGGAATCAAGAGGAAGAAGACGATAAATCAAAGGAAAAAGACAACATTCTAGCGTCTGAAGAAGATGAATCTGACTATGATGAGGAGCAGTATCCTCCTGTTGATGAAAAATACAAACGGCTGGAGGATCGGCATAATGCCATGGAGATCCAAAGGGTGTCTGGTCTGGATTTTGAAGAATTAGGGATGGTTCCTGGAGTGGTTATCCCACCAAAATTCAAGGTCCCCGCGTTTTCCAAATATGATGGTGTCTCCTGCCCTAAGTTGCACTTAAGGTCCTACGTCAGAAAGATCCAGCCTCACACTGCTGACCGGATGTTATGGGTCCATTACTTCTAAGAAAGTTTGGCTGGTGCTCAACTGGATTGGTTCTATCAACTAGAAGGAACTGACATCCATACCTGGGAAGACTTGGCTGATGCTTTCTACAAGTAGTATCAATACAACCCTGACATGGCACCAACTTGAGTGCAACTGCAGAATATGTCCATGAGCTCAAGAGAAGGGTTCAAGGAATATGCACAAAAATGAAGGGATCTAGCTGGCAGGATACAACCTCCTCTGAATGATCGTGAAATGGTAGACATGTTCATGGGCACTCGGACATGCCCGTTCTTTAATCTGCTGATTAGGAGTTCTTCATCCGGATTCACAGAGATGATTCTAACTGGAGAAAGGATTGAAGGTAGTATCAAGAGTGGGAAATCCCGATGGCTACATCTTCTAATGCTGAGAAGAAGCCATTTGCTGGTAAGAGGGATGTCAATTCTGTGTATGGCCAGAAGGGTCGCAATAAGGTCGACGGCCACAATCAGTATGTGGCGGCGATACTGGTCTCTAACTCTACACCTATGCAACGACCCCAACAGGGGAACCAGCATAAAGAGGTCACACCTAAGAGACAATTCACAAGAATCAACATGTCACTCTCCCAAGCACTATAACACATGTTGAAAGCAGGTTTGATTGCGTTAAAGGCTCCTCTGTGAAATCCCAATACTTTTGCTCCTAGTTACCACCCCGACTAAAGGTGTGCATACCATTCTGACAGTCCGGGACATCATACAAATGGTTGTTGGGCTCTGAAGAACAAAATTCGGGATATGATTAACGCCAAAGAGGTTGAATTCGACCCTCCAGAGACTCACAAAGTGATCACTGCTCCTAGGCCAAATCATTGAGAACGTCTAGTTCATTTTTATTTTTCATCTGTAATTTCATTCGTTGTTCAAACAATTACTGTTATGCTGAACTTTGGTTTTCCCATTAGTGCATCGCATATGTTTGTCTTGAATAATTTCATTGTCAGTTTATTTAAACTATTTTTCTTGTTTCCTTTACGTGATATTCAACTCTCGATTAAAAAGCTCTAAGCCTTTAGCGGGAGGATGACGAAAACGATACCACAATCCATACAGTGTGCTTTTGAACAGACCTTGTTGATGATGTACAGGTGTTGTATCAAATCCCAAACAGTGGATTTATAAGGAAGATAATCCCTAGTCAACCCCTTTGAGCCAAAGAAGTAGGAGTTTTTCTTTTCACACAAATCAAAACCCTTAATCATAACCTGGGGCAGGGTAGTTTTCTTAGTTAATTCAGGCGCGCGTTCAGTCACAATCTTCCACTTCATACATAATGAATGGCATCAAATACGTCCTTCCAAATCAAAAGACGGCGATGGTTATGCATAATCGTCAAGACAAGCAGTCATTACCTCTCACAATAAAAACCCGTTAAGTCAAAACCTATGAAGGAAACTTAAGAAAAACTAGGGCATCCCGCTGACTGTAATCACAAAAAGAAACAATTCAGGCAAAAGAAGGGATAATGAAAACCAAAAAAAGAGGTTAATATAAATCTTCAACAAAAAAAGGTTACAAAAATGACTGCCTTTTTAAACAAACATTCAAATTCTGAACCATCACCGGAATATTAAGGACATCCCAAAACTCAATCGGGACTTAAATGCACAATTGATTGAGCATAGGACTGAAGAACATCACGAAGAACGGGCGGGTACAAATAAACTTTCAGCCTTCATCCTTTATTTCTTGAACCGTGAACCAGGCCACGCTACAACCCTTAAAAGTCCTAACTGGAGCATAGGTTAGTTCGGAAACATAATGTTACAAAAGGTATCCTAACCCCCTGTAGGACTTGCTATAAATCTGGAGTTGATATCACTCTCTTGAAAAATTTGTTTTACTAAAAAAAATGAATTTTCAAACTTCAAGACAGACATAAGCTTTGCATTCTTTAAATGACACTGTTTGCAGATGGTTAATTGTTCAAATAGCAGAGAAATTTGCAGACGAATATTCAATGAACAGAAATCCTCTCAATGGACAAAATCACCTTAGATGGAAAGACATTTTCAGCAACAAGTCGTACATAATCAAGGGGCACGGCATGGTATCCAGTTGATCTGGGTCAGTCAGGTCAAGATTCGAGGAATCTCTCAAAAGTGTCGAATAGCCAGGGGCAGATCTCCATATGGATCACTTGGGACATTAAACATAAATTACGACAATGAATCACGTACAATCAAGCAAAATCAATGTTCCTCAACGGATTTCTTCTCAAAACAAAAAAACAAGAATCCCCAATTGAAGCATTTTGAATAAAGCAGATCAACATCTAGAAATAGTTCAGGTACCATCCAAAGAACAGATGTCATCCTGACGCTTACTACAGATTATCTCCTAGCAACAGTTCAGGTATGATCCAAGAATGGATGTCATCCAGACACTTACTCCAGATTCTAATCTAGAAACAGTTCAGGTACGATCCAGATATGGATGTCATCCTGATACTTATTCAGATCATCTTCTAGCAACAGTTCAGGTACGATCCAAGATGGATGTCATCTTGATACTTAGTCCAGATTATCTCCTAGCAACAGTTCAGGTATGATTCAGAGACAGATATCATCCTGATACTCATTCAATTCATATTCTAGAAACGGTTTAGGTACGATCCAGAGACGGGTGTCATCCTGATACTTATTCAGACCATCTTCTAAGTACAATGCAGATATGATCTAGAGACGGATGTCATTCTGACACTCATTCAACACATGTTTCAAGTACAGTCCGGGTACAATCCAGAGACGGATGTCATTCTGACACTCATTCAATACATGTTCAATTACAATCACGACATAGATCCATCCACGAAATCTCCAGTAGGTATAGGGGTAGAAACATCCTGATGCAAAGTCATCGTTGTATCCTCAGCATACGATCCCGTGACATCTATGTTCCTCACAGAGCATAAATAACCAGAGTTCTGCCCTCTTCATCCCCAAGCAGGAATTATCTCCTCCAACAAACTTCCTCCTTTAGAGAGCTGAAATCTGGATTCCTCAGCCGAGCTTTATAACCTTAAGCAGTTTATAAAATCTCCTCCTGGGTAGAGTTTACTTCTCCAACTATGGAAGCTCATTCCCCAACAGAGTTTATTTCTCTACATCGGCATAATCTTCCAACAAACATCTCTCTCCACAGATCTAGTCTCAAGCAGAATCAATTCTCAAGCAGAGTCAATCCCCGGCAGAATATCCTCAAACAAAAAGAGGAAATCCCCGGTGAATCATCTCCATTCACCATCCCCAGTGGAAATGAAGGATTCAGCCTCCCAATACTCTCCAACAGTAGTCCGGGATTTATTTTCCTAGACTGAAAAACATCTCAATAACATCCCATATTCATACATCATGGCATGTGCATACACATCGCATACAACATAATCTCATTTATTTTGAGAGCATCATCGCAATGCATTTCATGCATCACGACATTACATGTGACTAATTATTTACCTTTTTCAGGGACAAGATCAAATCAACAAACATCGTTGACTACTTATGTAACCTGGTAGTCCTCTTAAAAACTACGTCTAATGAAGGGTTATTTCAGTAGTTTCCTCAAAAAGATGCCTCACAAGACCTTCTCTGGTTCAGTCAGATCGACACTAAGATCTCTCTGATTCTTATTCTAGTTGAAGATGTTCCAAGACTTTTGTCTGGTTTATTTAAATTGATCCTAATATTTTTATGATTCTTATCCAGTCAAAGTTAATCCAAGACCTTCTCTGGTTCAGTCAGATCGACTCTAAGATCTCTCTGATTCTTATTCCAGTTGAAGATATTCCAAGACTTTCGTCTGGTTTAGTTAAATCGATCCTAAGATTTTTCTAATTCTTATCCAGTCAAAGTTAATCCAAGACCTTCTCTGGTTCAGTCAGATCGACACTAAGATCTCCATGATTCTTATTCCAATTGAAGATATTCCAAGAGTTTCGTCTGGTTCAGTTAAATCGATCCTAAGATTTTTCTGATTCTTATCCAGTCAGAGTTAATCCAAGACCTTCTCTGGTTCAGTCAGATCGACACTAAGATCTCCCTGATTCTTATTCCAGTTGAAGATATTCAAAGACTTTCGTCTGGTTTAGATAAATTGATCCTAAGATTTTTCTGATTCTTATCCAGTCAGAGTTAATCCAAGACCTTCTCTTGTTCAGTCGATCAACACTAAGATCTTTCTGATTTCCATTCCAGTTGAAGACATTGTGAAGCCTGGATTTCGACTAGATAATAGTATAAAGCGTTGTGAAGCCTAGAATCCGACCAGATAGCAGTTTACCTTGTCAATTACTATGAAGCCCGGAACCCAGCCGATTAATATTCAACCAACAATTTAAGACACTGTGAAGCCTGGACTTCGACCAGATAATAGTATAAGGTGTTGTGAAGCCTGGAATCCGACCAGATAGTAGTTCACTTCTTCAGACACTGTGAAGCCTGGGTTTCAACCAGATAACAGTATAAGGTGCTGCGAAGCCTGGAATCCAACCAGATAGTAGTTCACTTATTCAGACGCTGTGAAGCCTAGATTTAGACCAGATAATAGTATAAGGTGCTGCGAAGCCTGGAATCTGACCAGATAGTAGTTCACTTCTTCAAAGACACTATGAAGCCTGGATTTCAACCAAATAAAAGTATAAGGTGCTGCGAAGCCTGGAATCCGACCAGATAGCAGTTTACTCCGTCAATTACTATGAAGCTTGGATTCAACCAGATAACGGTACATCTTAGATTCAAGTTGAAGCCTAGACCCGACCAGATAACAGCTTAATCTCTTCAAACTACAAAGCCTGGGTACGACCAGATAACAGTTTAATCTCATCTCCCCAGTAAGTCGTTGTGAAGCTTGGAGCACGACCAGATAGCAGTCAGCCTTATCATCCTCAGCAAGTCATTGCAAATCCTAGATCCTGACCAGATAGCAGTTCACTTCAACCTCTTCAATCAAGTGATGACTCTCCAGTAGAGTAACGGACAACTAAAGCTCCTAAAACTCTATGTTCAAAGACAGAGACCAACATTCCTCAGCAGAGTCCTCCTCAAATAGGGATTCCCACAAAATAATATCTCATGAAATCAACAGTCTTCTGGATGGCATCTTTAAGCCCATCTTCAACGACTCTCTGTCACATTCTGATGGCATCTTTAAGCCCATCTCCGATGATCGCCCGTCATCTTTTCCAAATAGAATCTATAAGCCCATCCCTAACACTATATGCACAGTCAAGTATCATCTCAGACGAGTGAAAATTTCTGGGCACTCTAGTGTTCAATCATCTTCTACCTTCAGATCACGAAAGGCAGACAGGCCAATCTACATCTTTAGGTTTAAGAAGATTGAACAGGGGCAGCTGTTGTACCCCAAAATTTGCCCTCTTATTTTTTACAAAATGTTCTCTTACATGGGTGGCTACAAACACTTGCTTGAAGAAAAATAACAATTTTTGAAGTTGGTCAAAGTGTCCTTCGATGAGGTGTCTTTTGATTGGTATCTTAACAATGTCTTTCGATTGGCCTCTGGACAAAGGCGTCTTCGATTGGAATTTTAACTTCACTTCGACTGGTCCCAACTGAAGGAAATCAAAGAGAGCAGAACAAAGTTTTTGAGCGGTCAACAATGTCCTTCGATTGGAATTTCAACAAAGCCTTTCAATTGGCCTTGTCAAAAGATCCTTCTATTGGCATTTCAACAAAGCCTTTCGATTGGCCTTGTCACAAGATTCTTCGATTGGCATTTCAACAAGGCCTTTCGATTGCCCTCATGGCCAAGCCCTTCGATTTCCATGGATACAAGACCTTTCGATTGGCCTCATGACAAGCCTTTCGATTGGCATGGCAAATAATCCATCGATTTAGCATCTCAAACCAGGCAGCTCCGATAGGCATGTTAACCAAGTACCTTTTGATTGGTATGGACAAAGGCCTTCGATTAGAATTCCAAAAGGTCCATTCAAAGAAGCCTTCAGAAGGCCGATTCAAAGCATGCATAAGAAGTACATTCGAAGATGGCAGCTCATGGGCCAATCGAATAGAAATGACGAGAGGGTGTTTGAAGGAGTCAAGTTTCCAGGTTCATCCCAAAATCTCCAAAGAGACATGAACGTTTCAAAAAAGGAATGCTTTTAATATGTCTGATTTTTGTCTCATGGTCTTAAAATCATGGTTAATTTGCTATCTCTTGCCATTACTGGACCATCACTCTACTATAAATACAAGGCAAGCATATAGTGCCAAGGGGGTGGGACGAAAGGGAAAACGAAAGAGAGGCACAAATACTTTTGCACACGAACTGATCACGCTGCCATATTGCTCATAGAAACCCCAGGAGGGTCAAATCGAAACACTTTTTTTGCAGGCACCTTCAGCCCAAACGGAGACCAGATCCTCGTTCCTGAGTCGTCCAGGAGTTTACATCAAACTCCTAAGTGAACATCTCCACACCCAAAGCTGCAGATCGAAGCATACCGGCCATAGGTATAATTATGAAATTCAATTTCTTAATGTAAGCGCATTTGTTCGTTCTAATGTGTTTGTGTGTGTTTGTAATGAAGCGTTAGGCAGGTTACAATCCTCACGGACTTGCCATTGTTAAGGCATGTGAGTTTGGTTCCTTCGAATCTCAGGATTCTTAGTGTTTTAAGACAGGACGAACCCAGATTCGAATTAAAGAGGATTTCAAATCAGAGAGTGGTTCGAGTTAGGGGGTAAGACCCCTTCTGGATCTCTAATGTTTGTTCATTATGCAGAAATATTTTTTAGGGCTTCGAAGCAGCAAGCTTCGAGCTGGGTAACACAGGAACCTTATGTCATTTTCTCTAAACCCAGGTTCGAATCTCAGGATTCTTGGTACTGCAGGACGAAATAACTTTAGATCCTAATTAGAGAGGGAATTAAAGGACCTGGGCTTAGCACCTAGGTCATGCTCTTTGTTTTTGCCAGCATACCTTTACAGAGTCATTGTCATCATAGCATCCCCCCCAGGATCGAAAGACAATCATCTCTCCCTGGGTCGAAGGATACCTATTTCTTCTGGATCAAAACTTCCCTTTCCTCAGGATCGAAGGGCAAGGCTTTTCACTGGATCAAAAGACAGCTCAAACCTCTTTCGATCCGGGCATCCTGAATTACACCTTTTTACTGCCTGTTTCTTTCGATTTCATTTTGTTTTGACTATTTTATTTCTTTTTTTTAATCAACATTGAATCAAAAAACCACAAAAATATTAGGATAGTTTTTTTTATTAAATTAATTTTATTAATTAAGCATTTAATTATCTTAACATTTTCTCAAAAAAATAAAATTAAGTAGATTTAGATTATTTTCTCAAAATAAAATGAAACAACAAAAATATTTTATTCTTAGAATTCTTAGACGTTATTTTCAAATTCGCGTGCATTTTATTTTATTATAACTGATCACAGTTGTAATAGCTTTAGATTTAAAATTCCGCCCTTTTAGTTTCTCGCATTTTCTTTTATGTAATTGTCTTGAAGCCTTGTAATAGCGTAGGATTTACAATTCCCGCACTTTAAATTCTTGTACATGTATTAACTGCTTATACGTATGCTAACTAGGATTTCATGTTAAGATCTGAAAACAAACGGTATAACACCTAAATGTTTAAAGATAAATAACTAAATTGAACACACCTGCACACAAGCACCTCTAAGGTATGCCCACTTTGGTTGCCTTTAAAAAACAGTCATGGGGCAGGAATGCTTTAGCAAAGACCCGTAAAATCAAAAGATCATAGTTCCTCGATGACCCTACAGTTTCCTTCTCGGTAAATGATCTAGTCCCTAAAAATAGAATTGCTAAAGCATCTCCATAAAATTGCCTTCGTGACTGTAATGTCCCTTTGAATGTCCCTCATACATCCAACGATAGGGCTACCTACTCACTAATAGTGGGATAGCGTTGTCTAAAGGATAGGAGGAAAAGAATGATCCTTTTCGAGTATAAAAAGTAGATAGATGTTAGAAGTTTGCTCAAAAATAATTTTTTGCACTTACACACAAATACTACTTTTCAAAAACAATTTTAAAACATTTGCTTTGTTAACACTCTTGAGGACCAATACAAAAGTTAAACACAAAGCAAATCGCCGCACTAAGGCTTTACAAAAAAAAATTCAAACACACAAAGCATAAAAGCATTTTAAAAAATGAGCAAACCTCTAAGAGCCCGTGGAAAACCACAGATGGGAAGGGTGCTAACACCTTCCCTTTCCATAATCTACCCCCCTTACTCAGAAAATTCTCGAAAAGGTCTTTTTCTGTTCTTTTCACCCTTTTCTTAAATTGGATAAAAGAAAAGACGGTGGCGACTCTTGCTTACCGTACATTTGCAAACAAAAAATGAAAACCAGCATATTAAACAGTCGGTTCTGCCACCGTATCACAAAAGGCAAATGATGCTCCACGATGTCGGTATCTAGACCCGGCATATCTTGGTAAGACCAAGAAAAAATGTCCACATACTCATTCAATAGTTCAATCAACTTGCTCTTCACACGAGGATGCAATAATGCTCCAATCTTGACCTCCTTTGGCTCCTCTTCTGAACCCAAATTAATTATTTCCAATGACTCTTTATACGGCTGAATGGTATTTTCCTCGTACTCGAGCAACCGTGAAACCTCTTCTAGAATCTTATCATACTCTTCTTCTTATGTCCCAAACACAGGATACTCAAATTTGGGAGAGGATGCGGGGTCATTGTATTCAACGGGTTTATTAATTAATTTGCACATGCGATTTGTGATTCTTTTTAGAAACTGACACACACACACACACACACACACACACACACACACACATATATATATATATATATATATATATATATATATATATATATATATATATATATATATATATATATATAATGATTATGCAGATTTATTCACAAACATATTCTGTTCAAAAAAGGGTTTTTTTTTATTTACCATTTTCAATGAAAAATATAACAGAAAAATAAAAGACACAATTGTTGAGGATCAAAGATAACTTTTATTTATGATTTTAACGATCACAGTAAACAGATAAGCCCATACAATATTAACTTTCATCTTGGGCAGAATGAAAGCTTTTTGCAAAGAAAAACAAATTACTTTGAGACATGGATACAAGAGGGAACATCATAAGTGACCCAATTCTAGATTCTGACTCCAGGTGTCACATAATTTGGCACTTCTTGATCTTCTTCACTCTTCTCAATAGCATTAACTCCAGAGACATTTTGATGGAGGTAGCCCCGCTGCAGAAAACATCATGATAACTGCTCATAGTAGTCTTTGGCTTAAAACTTTCATTCTTTCCATTCTTGGCAGAGAATCCTAAACCAGCCCTATTCTTGTTTACTGGAGAATCAATGACCTGTCCCCATACCTTACTCGGACCACTGCAGACAACTTACTGAGCATCTTTTAATGAAACCATAGGATTCTCATTCCCTCTTACATTATCAACAGATAAATTCTGGAAGTGTGTCTCCACAGCTGCCTCATCCGCCTCAACAACACTGAAAGATGATAGGTGAGATATCAGCAATGCCTGATCTCCGTTTATAATAACCACTTTTCCTTCATTCACAAACTTCAAATTTTGGTGCATAGTAGAAGTGACAGCCCCTGCTTCATGTATCCATGTTCTTCCCAGTAGAAAAATATATGCGGGCATAATATCCATGACCTGGAAAGTGATCTGGAATAGATGCGGGCCTATGTGAATAGACAAATCGACCTCCCCAATAATTGACTTCTTCGACCCATCGAAAGCTTTGACAATGATACCACTTGGGCGCATAAGTTCCCCTTGATATTTCAACTTCATTAGTGTACTCCTCGGTATCACATTCAAGGAGGATCCATTATCAATCAACACATTTGATCATGAATCACTTTTGCAGTTCACGGATATGTGGAGGGCCAAATTGTGATTCTTCCCCCTTGTCATGCAATTCATCATCGCAAAAACTTAAGTCATTACATGACGTGATATTACCTACCACACTGTTGAATTGATCTAACGACATATCATACTCCGTGAAATCCTGGTCTAACACCCTCATTAAGGATTCCCGATGAGCGGCAGAATTCATTAATAATGCCAAGATAGATATTTTTGAAGGAGTCTGCAATAACTAATCCACAATTCGGTAGTCGCTCATTTTGATTATTTTCAAAATATCATCTACGTCCTTCTCCAGGGTAGCACAACTGGACTCCCCTGCAGTCTTCTTATCTTCAACCTTCTCCACAACCTTTTTTCCAGCATCTTCAATTCCTCGAACAATAGGTACAAACACACGGCCGCTGCGAGTCACCCTACTAGTTTCAGCAATATTTCCAATATTAGACATAGGATGGATGGGAACTTCCACACCATCCTCTAAAATTGTAGCATTATACTTGTAAGGTACAACTTTGTTGGATTTGTAAGGAACGGGCCCTGGTAAGCAAATCACCATAGGGGCAACATCTGGCTTACTACAGTATTCAATTTCAACAGGGGCCGAATCATTGAAACACAACGCTATCACATTCACACCTTCTTCAGACAATATTGTCATCAAAGAGTCATCACTAGAGAACAAATCTTCACCTGGGGAGAAGAATTCATCTGCGGAAGCATACTCATCATCGTCTGAGTCTTCCTCAACCTCAATATTGTTAACCTCATAGTAATCGCCTCTTTGCCCTGAAACCTTGATGGTTCCATTATCTAACAACAATTGAATACCTTTTCTCACAATTGAACATCCTCAGGAGTCCCTGTAACAAACCCGGCAAGATCCGTAATGGTGCTCTACCTGACCAGCCATGTGGCAGAAAGTAGCACGCATTTGTAAGAGATCATCATTCATGTGTTCCACATCAAAAATTATGAACTATCCAGGACATCCAGAAACCATGTTTACTTCTTCTTCATAATTTTCTCTAGGCCTGATTGTATGGATGAGGCCCTCATCCATCATCTCCTGCAAATCAGCCTTTATCTTATCGCAACCTTGTATATTAGTACTACAGACACCACAACCAACATGGTCATGAGTATAGTAACTAAACTCGCAAAGGTCTACATGCATCTTCACCAAGTCCCCTCTTACTAGGTTAATATCATAAATGTGGAAGTTCCCTGGACAACCCGCAACCATGTTAACAGCATTCATTCCTCCATGTTTTGGGAGAGGATTATATTTTACATTCGGCCTAACATCTTTGAAGGACAAAAGGCCAGATCTAACCATTTTCTGTACCTCGGATTTCAGAGGATAACAATTTTCCACATTATGTCCCAGTGCACCCTGGTGGAAAGCGCATGTATGATTTGCCTTGTAGTACCAAGGTAAAGGGGATGGTACAGCAGGAGGTGGCCTAGTCTAGACCAACTTTTTCTAAGTCAATACTGGAAGTAGCTTTGCATAACTCATAAGGATAGAGTCAAAAGGTTCTCTTCTCTAACTCTTCCCTTGGCTTCCTTGAAGGGCTGGCCTTTGATAAGCAACCGTAGTCGAAGCTACATTGACAACCGGAGTTACTGAGGCAACCTGCTGAGGGTGCTGATGATTTCTTCTAGAGGTGTTGACCCTTATTTCTTGAATCACAACATTTGATTCCCCTTCTTTCTTTTTAATAAATCCATAAGATGGCTTCTTCACATTGCTGGAACTTTCAATTTTTGTGAGACTACCTTCTCTCACAGCCTCTTCCAAGCGAACACCCATTCCTACCATTTCAG
Organism: Vicia faba; assembly: GCA_948472305.1. Lineage (NCBI taxonomy): Eukaryota > Viridiplantae > Streptophyta > Magnoliopsida > Fabales > Fabaceae > Vicia > Vicia faba. Next base: position 1,337,499,654 of record OX451738.1, on the reverse strand, counting down.
TAAAATCATTGGGTGCACTCACCACCATTCTCTCATAATAGAATGCACCTAGTGTTTTCAGGAAGATCTTTGTCATTTCTTTTTCTTCCATCGGAGGAATTACCTGGGCGGCTACCTCACGCCATCTCTATGCATATTCTATGAATGATTCCCTGTCCTTCTGGACCATGGCCCTGAGTTAATCACAGTCGGGCGCCATTTGCATATTGCATTTGTATTGTATGATAAATGCTTCACCTAAGTCATTAAAATAATGAATACTAGCATTTTCCAAGCTCATGTACCATTTCAACGTTGCACCAGTTAGACTGTCTTGAAACAAATGGATCAATAGGCACTGATCATCTGTATGAGTAAGCATTCTTCTTACATACATAACCAAGTGAGCACGAGGGCAAGTGTTTCCCTTATACTTTTAGAACTCTGGTACATTAAACTTCACAGGTATCTTGACATTGGGAACCAAACACATGTCATTCATATTCTGCCCAAATAGCTCTTTTCCCATGAGGGCCTTCAACTCCTTCTGCATCTTGTCAAACTGGTCTTGAAAATCATACATTCTATAATAGAAACCCAAGCTTTCATTTGGTGGAGGAATATGATGATACACATTATCATTAGCAAACGGGACCACATTCATTGAGGTTGGTGCAACATAGTGAAACTCGTTTCTAGCAGCAGGGGTAACATGCACCACGGGAGGTGCAGAAGCAGCAGCAGTATGAGTAAGCAGAGCAATCTAAGGATCCTGGTTAAAAACTTCTGGCACAAAGCTTTCTGGCATCCCCCAAGGATATCCTGGAGGCATACGGTTCTGAACAACACATGGAGTAGCAGATATGGGGACAATTGGAGCTTCAGTAGTAACTATTGTTTGTTGAGGCTGAACACTCGGTGGCTGATTCTGAGAAGCCACAAGAGATTCCATTAGAGCAATGAGATTGTCCATGCCGGCCTTCAGAGCGGAAACTTCTTCATGTAGCTCGCGATTCTCTTGTTTTAGGTTGTCCATCTTCCTTCTGAAATTAGCCCGAGTATTGTAGTGGTGAGACAGCTTGTTGAACTAAGTAAAGAAGCTCAGTAAGACCCCTGAATATGCATAAAAATGCAAGAAGTATGTACAATATGATGTATGATATGAAATTCACATGATTTATTTTATTATTATTATTTTAAGGGACTTAAAGATTTATAGACAACATTGCAAATATCAAAGTAATAACACATTTGAAATACTGGAAAAAAATTTATTACAACTTCAAAATAGATTACAAGTTTCAATAATCCCAAGTACAATATGAAAGTAAAGTATAAAACACCAAGAAAGCAAAGCTGATAGAGATCAATTTATACGCTGACTCTTCCCTGTAAGTCTGGTAATCTGAGCCTTCAACCTTTGGTTTTCTTCCATATATCTGGTGGTAACCTCCTTCCAATCACCTGAATCAGGAAATGAGCCACTAGCATCTGACTGAGGCTCGGGGGAAAACAAATCCCCTTGCCTCTCCATGGTCTCTACAGCCCAACTCTCAAGAATCTCAATTAAGTCGTCTTTCTCCTTCAAGTCTTCTTGGTAGGACATCTCTAAAGTTTGGCACTTATTCTTCCAAGCTTCCTTTTCCTTCTACATCCTGACTAACTCAAGTTGTAGCTCTTCCACATCATCCAATAGGGGAAGAGTGGTATTCACAAACAAATCAGGCATAGGTGCTTCCTGAGAATACGTAATTTTCAACTGAATTGCTCTAGCTTGTACCCACTGAAGATAAAGCTCCAAAGCAACAGCCCCTCTAGGTCCCAAGTCTTTCCTACTCTTCCTATGAATGTGATTCCAGGCCTTTGCAATCTTCTCCCTAGCTTCCTTATGGTATTCTCCTTCTTTCAGGAAGAAACTACTCAAATGAATACTATTTGGTTTATCCCTCATCGGATAATCAAGTTGTCGTCGTGCAAGAACAAGGTTGTAGTTAACTCCTCCCTTTGTACCAAGAAGAGGTACATTGAAGAAACTACCACAACTATCGACGATCTCCACATCATGGTAAGCCTGGTGATACCAAACAATATATGAGTGAGTAAGTTCCATGATCTTAGGAGCCCAACGGCGTTCCTTCCTGACATCCCAGAAAGCATCAAACTGAGGCAAATTAGAAGTAAACCACCGGTACAACAGAGGCGTGCAACAAATGATCATACCCCCATGATAAGAATCCTGAAGATGAATAGAGTAATAAGCATCACCCAAAAATGTAGGAACTGGGTTTCCAATCATGTAGATCCTGATAGCATTGACGTCAACAAACTTGTCTACATTAGGAAATAAGAACAACCTGTAAGAAAGTAGAGCAAAGATGGCCTCAAAAGCGACTGTACTCTTCATCCTGACAAAGTAACGAGCTTTCTCCAATAAGAACTGAGCTGGTAATCCTCTAATACCTAATTTAGTAGTCATGTGAGCTTCAACCTCAAACTTCCCCAGATGGACCAAAGCAGCAATCTCATGTGGTTTTGGCTCACTCTCCAAACCAGTAAAAGGTACACGATTGGTAATAGGTAAATCCAACAGATAAGAATACTCCTCTAGTGTAGGCTTCAACTGGTAGTCCGGGAAAGTAAAGAAATTATACATCGGATCATAGAACTAGACCAAGGTCGAGAGAATACCCTCTTTCATCCTAAACTTCATGAGAGAAATGATGGACCCATACTTCCTACGGAAATATGTAGAACACTCAATCTCGGGAATCAGACTCATCAACTCATCTATATTGGGATCTTTGAAACTGTATTTTCTGGTCTTTCTTTTTCCAGAATCCATAGTCAAAAAGTACCTGAGATATTCATAAATGGTGAACTTTTAAGTCCCTTGAAATAAAATTTCTTCAAAAGATGCTTATGAATGCATGGATGCATGATGCAGTAATCACACACAAGATCACAAACATAGGGTTCATAGGTTCAACGTCACGAGCATGAGGTAAAAGGTACTACCCATAAGGTGTGGTCTAAGAGTTATCACCTGCCGAACAAGGTTCTAGAGGTTCCCAGAGTCTACATTCTTCCTTCAGATATTACCAACTTCCGGATTAACTTGGTAACTAGTAATATTCTCAAGAAAAACTCGTCCGAGTGTAGTATCGCGTGACAACTATTTCTGGATTACTTCGTTATAGCTTCCGCACTACACCTAAAAGGCCAAGATGGGTTAGGTATTATACAGTCCTCAGTTTCAGCAGGCTCCCAGGTCGAAAGTAGTATGTCTTCCTGATTACTCGGTAAGCGGCACTACAGTCAAAGGGGCCTCCACTGAGTGGGGGATATCATGCCTCCTTTTTTTGGATTACTCCCTCAAAGTTAACATGACTATACCTCCCTTCCTATCTTAAAGTTTTCCCAAGTCCTGGTAAGGAATCATGAGTAATCACCAAGAACCCTGAAAACCAGAAAAATCCAGACAAACATATACACAACATATAACACATAAACAAAAATAACACATATACAGATATAAACAAATATAGGTTTAACCCACTCAGGGATGGACCAGTAATAGATCAACCTTTCCCCAGTGAAGTTGCCATTTTTTCTGTAGCGGTAGAAATGTTTAAGACTAAGTCATTGGATTCACTAGACTTGTACAGATCAAAATAAAAATCGACACCTTGCTTTATTATTTCCAAAGAAATGGGAAAAGAGTGAATAACCCAAAAGGGGGGGAAAGATTCTAGGTAAGGGGGTTGGTTATCCAAAGGGAAGGTATTAGCACCCTAAACATCTATGGTACTCCGCATGAACCTCTTTGAAAAATCTATATATTTTGGCTATCAAATGTTGTATAAAATAGATGGTGGAGGTGAGTAAAGAAGTATATTTATTATTTTTGCACCCGCCGCGATTGCGAACCTTTAGTGCCTATGTACCACCTTCCATGCAATAGGGGATCAGGGTACTTGTAGTTCACCTTTTTAAAAAATTTAAAACACAAGTGTGTTGGTTAATTTTATGAGATAGGACATCATTGTCATTGTCCGTGTGGAAAACATACTTACTACCCACAATTATGAGAAAGGAGTATTTGTGTCATTTCAAAGTGGAGGATATGGCTTGGATTTTAAAATCAACAATGCCTCACTCAACACCCAAGTGGAAAATATCCATCTTCACTACATATTGTAGAAGTATAGTTATTTGTATCACTATAAGGATTGACAAGAGTCCAATCTTTTGAGAAAATTTTAAAGATGAAAGCCAAGACGGAAAAGTGGTTTGAATGAGATTGATTGACTTTTAGTCTTCTCATAAAAATGTAAAGGTATTATTAAATTGATTAAAGTTTGATTAAGAAAATTATTTTTTAAAATGCATGGACCTAAGTCCAAGTTTATTATGAAAATGGTTCAAATTTAAAACAAGAAGAGTTTTGAAAAGGAGGGAGGAGATTTTTGAAATTAAAGAAGATGGGAGGAGATGAAGGGACTATCCTAAAGCAAAAGGTAAAAGCTAAGAAAAAGAACCATCTAACCAACAAGAAAGCCAACACTTGACATTATGATTCAAGATAGAATTCTCATTCTTTGGATAAAAACCAAGCAAGGATACTAAACCTCTTGAGCAGACCAAACTTCAAATACATTAAGTCTTCACAAAAATTAGGCAGAGTAACGGTTGTATACAGATGAATTCCATATTACAAACAAAGTATGTAATCACAATAACTTGCACACAAAACAAACAAACAACCCAATGTCTTGAGGTAAACCTCAAGAACTCCAGACAAAATATCAATTAAGGTCACAATGTCTCCAACATGAGTCAAGGTTTCTATTCCTAAAGTTCAAGAAGTCCAATACTCCATAATGCCAAGGATAGTAACCAAATAGTCCAAATCATTAATGTTTTTTATGGTTCATGTTGATTATTAAGTTTATTCAAAATGAAAATAAAGGCTCAAGTGAGAAAAATAAAAATGACATAAAAGTAAATGCTCAACTGAGCAAGGATGAAAATAACATGAAATGTAAATGCTAAAGGAAATGGTACATAAAGTAAAAGCATAAAAATAAAAGTATAAAATAAAGTCAATTGTTAGAAGTTAATGGTTAGTTGGATGACCATCTTGAAACTTGCATTTAGAACTCATTAGAGGATTGGTAGAACCAAAGCCTCTCAACAACAAGTTACATTTGCTTTTTGTCAAGTATATCATCCATTTAAGAATCCTCAAGGCCACATTTAATGATCAACAGTGTTTAAATGATCCGCGTTGACCAAAATTGATGAAGATCCATTGGAGGATTGGTGGAACCAAAGCTTCCTAACAATGAATCTCAAGGTTATTGGATCAAAGGTATCAAATTGACATACTTGGGCTTGCAAACATAGGTTTGGGCCATGAATGACTATTTTCTCAAATCGGGACAAAATTTAGCGATATGTTAAGCAATCATAAATGGACTTATGTAAAAGTCACACCTATTTTGAGGTTGGTCAATAGCAATCTATGTACTTCATGTTAGGATGATATAGAGATCATCATCCCATAATATGTAATACAATAAGAAGGGAGGTAAGATGAAGAGGAAAGAGGAAATGAATAAACCACATTTGAATCAAAAATTTAACCAAACTATCATTAAAATCATTCATCCATTTTTATAGAGTTAGACTCAACACCATGGTACAATGATGTTAACAAAGCTCATGATCAAAAATTCAATCCAAGATCAGCCATAAAATATACACAAATAAAGTTGTATTTAACATATAGAAATAAAGATTTAAAAATGAAAATAAGAGATAAAATGTCAACTATGTTTAAATTAATCAAGAAAAAATAAGTAATATCATACAAAAGTCACAAATGAACTCAAATATTTTTATAAATTTTTTGGTAATTTTTTAAAGTCAGAAGCTATTTTTAAAGTTAAAATAAATAGGTAAAGTAAACAAAAAATGATGAAAAATAATAAAGTCAGAAATAAAAAATATATGAGGTCACTAATATTTGTCACAATGTCATTAGATCCTTTCCTATTTTTTTCAGAATTTAAAAATGTATAAAAGTATTTTTAAACATTTAAAACAATTCAAATAAAGTGAAAAATTATAAAAAATATCAAAACACAAAATAAAAATGTGAAAAATAAAAATCAGAAGGAGAAAAATCAAAAGTATTTTCCATAATTATTTCAGATTTTTTGGAGTTAAAATGAATTTTCTATGAATTTTTGAAATTTAAGACAAATAAAATATAAAATCAGAAAATAAAATAAAAACCAAAAAGATGTGGACCAATGGATGAGAGTCAAAACGGGTTAGTAATCAAATCCAAGGGATCTGACGCGATATGCATATCATGGTCATTACTGAATAAAACATTGAACCAAATATAAATCAGATTTTTCAAAATTTCCAAATGACGATGTTTCATTGGTTGAAGGATGACACGTTGGTCATCTTCAACCTCCAGCCAGTCCTAAAACTAGGTTGCTCAAACTATAAAATTAGAGCACGAGATCGGTACCATTCACTTCTTCTCATCAAGATGAAGACAACCACACCTTCGCGAAAAATTTATATAAACTATAGCTCAAACAATTTGGAAGAGAAGTTTTGAAAAGGGATTTGAAATTTCATGGTCAAAACATGCTTCCAGTTAAAAGCAAATGTTGCAAATACAACCAGGGTGATGAGAGATTCACAATAGTATCAAAGTTTGAGAGAATTGGTGAAGGAATCTACCTATTGAAGTTAAGTTGCAGACTGGACTTCTGTGGATCAATATAGGTCACGATTCTTGAAGGTAATTGTATGGTTAGCTTCAAGGAAGTTTAATAAAAGTGAATTGACAAAGAAAAATGTTTGAGGGATGCTGCAAAAGCAAATTCAAAGTAGCTGGAAATTGGATTCAAGAGAGAGTTTGGCAGGGTGATCTTAGTTGTCTAAGCTTGAAGAAAAGAATGAGGGATGATCCTCTATTTATAGGAGAATGAATGGGATCCTTAAGCGTGTGAAATGATGCAATTTGGAGAGAAATCGTGTGGATCTGCAGTATGAACAAAGTGTGACTTGTTTAGCATCAAAACTCAACTAAATCGTGTGTTTCATGATGCTAAACACCTTTGGTAAGTTGCTAAACATGATTAGAAGCAATAACGCGTATAAAATTTGTGATTAGAAGCTAAAACAAGGATTTCAAAATCTAACTTGTGAAGAAACTTCAGTTTCAAGTTACCAAATTCAAATCAATTGCACTCTTAGCTCAAGGGGTCTTAGGGCATGATTCTTGAAGCTTTAGAAAGATGGGGTTACAAGCTTTACAATCGAAAAATAATGGGATCAACTGGATGTTTGAGCTGAAAGTTGCAATGAGTCAAAGTTGAGAAAAAGAGGTTGACTTTCCATACTTAGAAAATTTCTAAGTTTTTCTTCAAAAATGACTCATAATGTCTTGCATCCAAACATGGCCTTCCACTTGGAATTTGTTCATGACCAAAAAATATGGCATGAAGTAGATCTCTTGAATGACATTTTGAGATTTGAACCATTCAAAATCTCCAAAAATTGAGAGAGTTATGACTTGCCGAAGTTGGCAAAAATTCATGAAATGACCTATAATTTTTTGCATCCTTAGGGCCCCTTCCATCCATTTTCACACTTTGCACTTTGAAGATAGGTTGAAGTTCATACATTCAAAATCATTGTGGAAAAATAATAGGCTCATGGTGATTAAAATTGATCAAGTTATGATCATTTGAATTCACATAAAGGGATTTGAAGGTTCATCTGGAGGACTTGTAATCTTTCTTCATCATCAAGTTTCTTACACACAAAATTTACTTAAGACTTTTGAAGTGATTTGTTAATAACCCTTTAAAGATAAGGATGTCTTTGGAGTCACTCAAAATACTAAAAGATGAGCAAGATATACCCCTTTGAAGTTCAAAACCCTAGCTCCTAGAGCAACAAAATGCCTTGAGAAATATTTGCAATTTTGATCAACCTTCTTGCACAAATACCTTTGTCAAATGATTATAAGTTGTTGAGGATTTTAAGGAGAAACCATCGCAACAAAAACCACTTTGAAATCTTGATAATGGAGGGAGATATGCACTTGTGATCAATGGAGACAAAGACTTGTCCAATTGAGTCAAACTTCTTTAGTCAACCCTTGTACTTTTGAGCTAAATTTGACAACTTGAGGCATAATGAATCATGAGAGACCTTGTCATGATGTTACTTTAAAGTATCTTTCATAGAGGCTTAAATCTCAATGAAGCTTTGTTGATGAAGGTACACATAAGGAACTCATGAATCCAAAAGCCAACTTTGATAGAATCCATTGTGCTTCCACCTACATCATCAACAATTAAGATACACATACATTGTATTTTTTAGTTAAAGAGTAATCAAACATACAAGTCAATGTGCTTGGTGATTCCTCATAGAGCAATACCAAAGATAGGGCAAGGAAATAAACCCTAGTGGGTGACTTTGTTGTGATTGAATTGATATAATATGATGAAGGAATCTTAGGGGGGGAAATTGGGGTAAAACACAATCAACCCTCAAATTGAAGAAATACGACAAATGGTGCAAGCAAATGAAGATGTTGTTTGGCTACTAAGATGTTCTTAAAGTTGTCAAGAATAGAGTAAATCCTCTTTTCATATAGGCAAATGATGCTCAAAAGTTTGTGTTCAAGGAAGAAAAGAAGAAATATTATAAGCCATTATTTTTTATCCATTCTTATGTGGATGGTGACCACTTTGAGAAAGTTGGAGATTGCGAATCGGCAAAGCAAGCATGGAAGATCTTGGAAAAGGCATATCAGGGGCTGATTAGGCTATTGTGGCGAGGTTACAAACTCACAAACGACAATTTGAATTGATTCAAGTGGAAGAGAAGGAGGAAACCAACGATTAAGTAATGAGAACTACGCATTTGGTAAATCAAATTAAGTCTTACAAAGAAGCTGTTTCTGAGTAGAATGTTGTGTCAAAAATATTGTGTTCTTTGACACAAAGATTTGAAAACATTGTAGTGGCAATTGAAGAGTCAAAGTATCTTCCGGGATTGAGCAAAGAGGAGCTTCAAATCTCTCTTGAGGCTCATAAGAAAAGGATGAATGCGAGGAGTAATCGTAAGGCAAAGGCGGAGATCGCTTTGCAAGCACGGTTTAATGAGAAGAGCATGAAGTCGGAAATAAAATGGCCCATGAAAAGTAAAGGGAATTTTCAAAACTTTGGTGGAAAAGATTCATAAAATTTGAAGATTTCAACATGTCAAAGGAGTGAGAGCAGCTGCAACAAAAATGGTGGTCAAGGCAACTTTAGAGGTGACAAGAGATTTGACAATAGTAAGGTACAATGATTTAATTATCAAAAACTTGGTCATTTCGCAAGAGATTGCAATGTGAAACAGATGGAATCCTAAGGTGATGAGGCTAAGGTTTCTATATAAGAGGTGAATGATGAGAACACGCTCTTAGTAATGATTACGCTAGAAGAATGCAGCAACAGTAAGTTGTCGGGCAACAACAACAGTTGTTTCGGGAACACTGCAGAAATGTTTGATGACCAAAATATTATAGTGAGTGTAAGAGAAGGAGTCAAATGCAGCGAAGAGTGGTACTTGGATTCTGGTTATTCTACGCATATAACGGGTAGAAAGGATTGGTTTGTCAAAATCAATCAATCCACGAAAAATAAAGTCAAATTCATGAATGAAACCATTTTAGCGGTCGACGGGGTCGGTGATGTTTTGATCATGAGAAGGGAAGGTGGACATTCATTAATCAAAGATGTAATGAAAATTCCTGGAATAAATTGTAACTTTCTAAGTATTGGAAAATTACTTGAGAAGGGGTACAAAATTTGCATGGAAGGCAAGACTTTGCATGTTACGGATGCAAATAGGATTTCGGTACTTAAAGCTCATATGGCTGCCAATAGAACTTTCAAGATTGAGTTGAAAGTGATAGAGCATAGGTGTATTTCTATAGAGGAAAGTCTAGATGAGTGGTTGTGGCACTACCATTTTGGGCATCTCAATTTTAGAGATCTCAATGCGTTGCAAAGGAACGGTATGGTAATCGAGTTGACCCCATCAACATTCCAGTTGATATTTGTGAAGAGTGTGAGCAAGGGAAGCAACACAAGAGTAAATTCATAAAGGATGCGGGTTATAGAACCAAGAATCACCTTGAGGTGGTGTATTCCTATATGTGTGGGCCGATGCAAATTGATTTGTTTGGTGACAATAAATACTTTATCACTTTTATTGATGATTTTAGTAGAAAGATGTGGACATACCTAATCAAGATAAATGATGAGGTATTTGAAGTGTTCAAGAAGTTTAATTCCATGTTTGAGCGGCAAAGAGGTCACAAGCTCAAAGTTCTCAAAATTAATGGTGGAGGTGAGTATGCCTCAAATGACTTTGGGAAGTATTCTGATGAAGAGGGGATAATGCATGAGGTAGTACCACCCTATACACCATAACAAAACGGGGTTGTCTAGAGGAAGAATCGATCGATTATGAACATGGTGAGAAGCATGTTAAAGGGAAATAACTTGTCAAAAGAGTTATGGGGAGAAGTGGTTTCCACAACTGCCTATTTGTTGAATATATGTCATATAAAGAAGCTTAAGAAGATAACTCAAGAAGAGGAATGGTCTGGATTTAAACCGAATCTAAACCATTTTAGGGTTTTTTGTTTTGTGGCATATCGACATGTTTCGAGCCAACTTAGAAAGAAGTTGGATGACAAGGGTGAGATGTTGATACTTGTTTGGTATCACTCTACTGGAGGTTATAAGCTATTTGATGTTGAAAATAAGAGGATTGTGATCATTTGGGACATCGTAATTGATGAATTCAAGCATGTGGAATAACATGTAACCAGTTACCAGCAGAAATTAATCAGTTACATGCAGGCGTTAACCGGTTATAGAAAGCAGTAACCGATTACACGCATGACTTTTTGGATTATGGGGAATCTGAAGTTGCTGAACAGTCGTGCTTCGAACCTAGAACGGAGGAAAACGTTAGACGACCAACTAGGAAAAAAGGTTTGCCTTAAAGACTCTAATATTATTAGATATTCACAGATAATGAGATCAACGATGTTGGTGATTTCGTCCATTTTGCACTTATCGTCGAATTTGGGCCTGTTAACACGGAAGAGGTCTTGAGTGATCCAAAGTGGGTTTGCGCAATGAAAGAGGAGCTAGAATCGATTGAGAATAACACTACTTAGGAGTTGGTTGATCTACCGAAAGGAAAAAAGTTGATTGGTGTAAGATGGGTCTATAAGGTGAAGGCAAATCCCAAAGGTAAAATAATCAAGCATAAGGCTCGATTAGTTGCAAAGGGATATTTTCAAAGAGAATGCATAGCCTTTGATGAGGTATTTGGACTGGTTGCTAGGATCGAAACCATAAGGTTAGTTGTTGGCGTTGCGAATAATAACAATTGGTATATCTATCAAATGGATGTGAAATCCGTGTTTTTGAACGGTCTGCCTAATGAAGAAGTGTATGTAGAACAACCCCCTTATTTTGTAGTGAAGAATCAAGAGGGTAGGTTCTACAAGTTGAGAAAAATGCTATACAATTTGAAGCAAGCTGCAAGGGCTAGGAATAAACGAATAAATGGTTTCCTAGTTGATATTGGTTTCAAGAAATGTGTGTCTAAGGAGTTTATGTGAAGACAGATGCAAGTGAAAGTGTGATCATACTTTGTCTATATGTGGACGATTTCTTCGTCATGGGAAGCAACAAGAAAAGTATTTCTAAGTTCAAGAGTGAGCTTATGAAAGAATTCGAGATGAGAGACCTTGATATTATGACATACTTCATTGGCATAGAGTTTCACAAGTCAAAAAGGGGATTACTTATGCATCAAAGGAGATATGTCCTTGAGATATTGAAGAGGTGTGATATGACGTATTGTAATGTTTCCATTACACCAGCTGAGACAAGGTTGTCGCTGTCCAAGCGTGATAAGGAGCAGAATGTTGATCTTACTCAACATAGAAGATTGATTGCATCATTATATTACTTGTGCAATACGCGGCCAAATTTGGCATTTAGTGTTGATATTGCGAGTAGATTCATGGAGAGACCAAAGGTGTCTTACTTGGCAGCACTTAAGAGAATCCTAAGATATGCCAAAGGATCTATTAGTTGCAAAATTCTCTTTCCTGCAGCAGATACAAGCAGAAAATGAAATTTTCTTAATTTTATCGATTTTAATTGATTTCACTACTTGAGGGAACTTGTGAGTGAAGACAATTAAGATTAGTATATTATGGAAGTGAATACCAAGTTGCTGATTTGTTGACTAAGAGAGTCACAAATGATGTGTTCAGGAGGTTAAAGATGAGCATGAGCATGGAGAACTTGGAGCACTTGAATTAAGGTGTTGGTTGGATAAAAATCAATAATTCAAGTGTTGTAACTGGTTAACACAGGGTAGTAACTGGTTACAACCAGAGGAAAAACACTTCTAGGACCTGGAAAAACTTTTTTTTATGTTGTGGTAATCGGTTAGCTAACTCGATTACAGTTATGTTGATTTTTTTTTGTTTCAGTGGTAACCGATTAACTAAACGGTTTCCCGTATGAGTTTTTAGTTTTATTGTATTTTAAGAATGTATTTTAGGTCA